>PVHP010009928.1:0-49090 GCA_004024765.1 Zapus hudsonius | reverse complement strand
TCTCTCTCTCTCTCTCTGACTTATCAACTAAATCAGGATTAAAGAGATAATTATTGCAAGCTTCTTATTGGATAAAGAAATCAAGGTATGAACAGACCCACAGTTGTACTACCAGTTAGAGCCATTCAGAACTTTCTTGTATTTCGTTTGGAAAATACGATTCAGTGATATTCAGGATGGAAATGTGCTATTGAAGGGGAAGATGCATGCCTTTCACTGAAATGAGTGACTAGGCAGGTTCATCCCATCTTTCTTCAATTACAAGAGATGCAGGTAAATGAAAGGTGAGTTTTCCAAGACAAAAAGAAAAAAAACTTAAAGGCCATGAAAACAGGATTTTTAGGACACTACATAAACTAGAAACATTTCAAAACTCTATTTATAAAAATCATCTAACTTGCTATCCCCAGCATCCAATGGCGGTGACCAGAGGCTGTCAAATTGCCTGTAATGTCTCCAAAGTGCTCAACTCACTTCTCGTTGTGTTTTCTATCTCTTCCTCCATCCATGAAAATCCTCTGGGATGCCATGAAGTTCACCTTCTCCACCAGCTCCTCCCTGGTCTGCATGAATTCATTGACATTCACAGGCAGCAGGGCCACACTAGCTCGTAGGAGTCTGAGCTTCCATGGGCATCTGATTTGGTGCTGCTCCACTTCAGGGTTCTAACTAAACCAGAAATGCCACTTCCAGTCAGGAAGGAGTATGTTCATCTCTCTTTTCCGATTCCCCAAATATCAAACTTTGGTCACAGAACAGTCATTACAAGGCAGACCACAGTGTCCCTGAATTCCAGTATCTTTTAAAGTGCTTACAGGCTCTGTCACCCTGGATGATTCAGATTCCCTCTGTATCTGTATTTTCATCCACAGAAGAAGTTAAGTTTGGCATTCGCTGGATCCTGTCTATCTTACACATTACCAATGCACTTGTAAGAGAAGACCAAAGAGCTATAAACAGCCCTGTCCCTTCCCTCATGGAACCTTCCAGTCTAGACCACCTTCGGCCTCTAACATCCATTTCATATTTATATGGCCTTAACTCTTCAGGGAATATTGAGGGAAAAAAGTTGTCCATCACCTTACCTAGAAACAAACATATGACTGACATGAACTCATACTTCCTATTAAGATAGTTTTTTTAATCTCCAAATTTCTTCATAGGTCACTATCGGTCATCATGGAAGAATTATGCAGTCAATTCTTTATAACCTGATCTCATTCTTCGTAAGACATACATATTCTATTAATTCTTTTCCCTATATTTTGAGGAAAGCATCTCTGATTACATCTTTAAAATAGATGAATTGCTATCTCTCATTGGCTGAAATGCCTTTGAGACAGAAACACATTATCCTTGAGGTCCCAGACAGGTGTGCAAACTAAAGGGGAAATGGATGGCAGGATAGGGGTTATGATCTGGGCTTCAGCTTCTTTTATTCCAACAAGGAATCCCTAATTTCACTGATGGATCTCTACACAGATGCACACGCACACACACACACACTCATGAGTAGAAGATCCGTAGGCAGGAAGCAGGCATGGAAAGCCCCAGAAAAAGCCCTCTCTTCTTCCCTGGCACCACACCTACTGTCCAGTCATATCAGGCTGTAATTGAAACCATGTGGTGTGTGCAGAGGGCTCATTACAGGCTCCTCCTGAGAAATCGCATGGCTGAGTCCTGTGGGGAGTTCCTGACAATTTTGGGGTCAAGATATCGTTGTTTCAATATAAGAAACGACACACCAACTTGCTTCCTCAGGGAAAATGAAACTTGGTTTAAATGTAGTGTGTGTACATAAATACCTCGGCTACCAAGAACATGTTTATTATTTTATTGACATCCATTACAGAAGAGGAAATGCATTTTGTGGATCTGCTTGTTGACTCATATTTTAATATGGTGGTAGCAGTTTATAACCATGTTTAAAATAGTGACTTTTTTACAATAAAAATAGGAGGCTGTATATTCTTACAAAATACTGCATTAACAACGGATATATCAACACATTAAACAGTCAGAAAAGTGAAATATGATGCGATATTAATAGCAATATCCCACAGAGAAGCATCCTTAGCTTTTGACTAATAAGTCATACCACCCAGTAAGGTATCTAATTTAGCACAGAATCAAAGTTGTGAAATCAAATGGAGTTAAAGCTGACTGAGAGGGGAGAAGGGGGAAGTTGAAAACATGAAGTTTCTTTTTCTTTTTTTATTTATTTGCGAGGAGAAAGCATGTGACTGTATGAGAGAGAGCTTATTGTTGCTAATGAACTCCAGACACATTTGATACGCTGTGCATTTAACTTTCCAGAGCTTTACATGATTACTGGGGAATTGAGTCTGGGTCATCTTGTTTTGCAAGCAAGCACTTTTAACCACTGACCCTCTCCCCTGCCAAAAAATCTGATTTGAACCCGAAACGTTCTGCAAGCTGAGAGAATTTGGATCCAATTAGTACATCTTCCCTTTCTAAAATGATCATATGATGTCTATGAATAACCACATTTAAATATAAGTACATATATATATATACCTTTGTTATAAAGGCAAAAATAAATTTATCATTTTCAATGTTCTTGCTTTCTACATCCACCCATCATGAATTCGATGAAATATTTCCAAATCTCAAAGAAAAGACCCAAGTGGAGACATAACTGAAACAGGAAGCTAGAACATCTCCATGTTCTCATGAAAGTCCCCCAGGAAAGAGGCAATTAGCAGGCAAACATAAGTGGTGAGTTCTGAAAATGCTAAGCAATAAGAAACCATGATTAAGTGTCATCAGGGATGAGATAGACCTTACAGAACTTTGTAACGAGCACCTGCAAAGCCCCTGAAGAGAGAAAACAAGTAAAAAAAAAATTGAACCAAAATTGACCTTGAGAGGCCAGAGAGATGGATCACTGGTTAAGGTGCTTGCCTACGAAGCCTGGGTTCCATTCCCTGGTACCTATATAAAGACAGGTGCACAAAGAAGTGTGTGCATCTGGAGTTTCTTTGTAGTGGCTGGAGGACTGTGTGCCCATTCTCTCTTCTCTCTTCACTCTCTCTCTTTATTTTCATTAAAAAAAATAAACCGACCTTGAAGTACTGAAGTTATAGTACTTTTTAGAGAGTGGGCTAAGAAAGAAATAGAATATATAAAGATAGAGAAATCAGCGTGATCTGGGAGAACAAGAAGACATTTTCAAGCTGAGGGAACTACTGCTGTTTTACATCCGTTTCCAACTCTAAGAGTAATTTATTTCTTTTCTTTTCATTTTTCTATTCTGGCTACACCCTGTATTCTCCTGAAACCTGAAGGTACCAAGATACAAAATAATATGATTGCTAGAACTCAATCGATAAGTCATTGCATCTGCCTATCTACCTACCTGTTTCTAGCGCACATTTAGCCAAACTCAGCTGTCATGACAACCCAGAAGGTAACCTTCACTCCTGTTGAGGCATTGTGTCTGCAGAGGAACTGCAGCCACCACACATGGAGCCTGGGAGCCACACATCCACCTTCACCTCCTGCTCCCCATAAATCCTCATTATCACCTTGTCAGTACTACAGTTTTTTAACCTTTTCGGTGCCCAGGCCTTCACATGGGATCTGCTGGTTAATTTACCAATGTTTCAATACACTGTAGTCTGAAACACCAGACTCTATTTCTCTCCATCCTAAAGACTATAGCTAAGTACTCCTGAAAGGGCACTGATCAAAGCCCATAGCTTCTATAATTCTTTAGCTTTTGACCGTCACACTTGCTGCATTGCATTGTTAGTTGGGAAATTCAAAATTAAAAGACAATTCCTACACTCAGATTTTAAATACTCAACCCTTATAAACATACAGACACTGAATAGGTAAATAAGAACAAAGAAAATTTCTTTCCATACAATTAGGCTACCTATGGAAGAGAAGTATCTTTACGAATGGTGGGGGCTTGGTTTTTCTTTTTGTTTTTACACTGTTCTGCTTCTTAGAATAGGCTAAACATCACAAGAACTTGGCTAACTTACTCTCCCTTTAATAATTCTTCAGCTGCCATGGAAACTCACATTCAAGTTCACCACCACGCATGATAACGTGTTATTACTCGAGCTAAGGAATTCCACTTCCCATTCATGTGAGTGTGTAAACTTTCTTGGAATATTTCTAGAAAACCAGTTTCTTTGATAATAAATGCATTTAATTTTCATTCTAACATGGTGTGGATTGCTCCCTGGTGCTGTCTGTTGGCTGACAGCATCGGCTTTTGCCCATCCCTAATCAAATTTTATCTAACAAAAAGCTGAACTAAGCAGATTTGTTTTCCTATTTATAGCAGCATGTGCTTACATAACATACGAGACAGCAAGATTAAAAAAAAAACACCAAAAAACAAAACAAAAACAAACCGATCCAACTCTTAAAATGCATCCTTTATGTTTCGTTTAAATAAAAGCTATGTTCTCCCATTAAACAAGAGTATTAAAAACAATTGGAGACAGACAGAAGGTGATTGCTTATTTTCCAGCCAGTATTATCACTGCGTTCAGCCACAATCATGTAGAACAGCAGGTAGAAATTTATTGTTGGGGGGGGATGTTTTCTCCCACTCCCCTCCCTGTTGGCACAATTTTCCGGGCACTATGTCCACTCTCATGTGCATGGCATCTCTAGTAACACTGGGCCAGTAATGAATTCTTACAATGCAGCCACTGAGGGGGGGGCACATCAATGTGGGGCATATAAGCAGCAATTTTGCCATATCAATAATTCTGACTGCCGCTGGGATCCACTGCAGCTGAAACAGATGTTTCATGTTGATAAGTAGGGACTGGGAAAGGACTCTTCAGCCCACTGTTCATTTTTCTCTATTTCCACTTCCCGTACCTGGCAGCCACCCCTGCTCTACAACTGTCTCTTGCAAGCCAATCTGTTCTCCAAAGCCTCCTAGGTCTCATTTCATAAATCAATCTCAGCCCTGGACAAGCCCAGGATCTCCAAGTACCCTTGCTGCTTTCCTCGGTGGCAACGCCTCTGTCACCATGAGATACGCTGGGTCAATTGTGCTTAGATTAGTGCATTGCCACAATTCATTAAGAAAGACAGCATGGGGGATCTGTTTATTTTTTATATTCCATATTAACTGTTTAGTCGAAAGTCACATAGTGGCATTTTATACAAGGCATTCGACTTCAAATGAAGCCTTTGGATAATGCCTAGAATTTCACTGAGAAGTGGTTCCCTGTGATGTGAGGGGCCAGAGCTAGGCTTCTTGCTTGCAAAGCACACACCTTCCCCCATGATGGCAAAGAAAACTTTACTGGCCCAGTCTCAATTCAGACAGGCAGGCACAAGTTGGGACAACTTGGTAAATCCTTAAGAATCAAGGAAAGCTAATATATATATATATATATATATATATATATATATATATATATATATATATATATATATATATATGTTTTTTTGAGGTCTGGTCTCATTGTATCCCAGGGTGATCTGGAAGTCACTATGTAGCTTCAGGGTGGCCTTGAACTTACAGGGATCCTCCTACCTCTGCCTCCTAAATGCTGGGATTAAAGTCGTGTTCCATCATGCTGGCTTGTTGTAAAACTTTTTGAGTAACAACAGTGAAATCAGCTCCAAACTACTATTTTAAAAGATTCTGAAGTAGGTTATATAAATTCATTTCAGACTTGAGTAACTAAGTACAAACCACAAGGGAAAAAAGACAGCCACCATAAAGAGAGACAGCTACCATTCAGGAAGTATCTATTCCAGCCAGGGGATATTTCTGATGTTTTCTGTTTCCTATTATATTCTTAATGTTTTAGTTAGCATAACATAATGATTTGCATTGGGACATTTTCATTCTTTCTGATTGGACTTTGTTACTACTGGATTCCTGCTGCCCTCTCTTCGCCCACTCCAGCTGCTCTTGTTTCCTCCTGTTTCTTAACAGTCCCAGTCCTCTGCTTTCAGATCACATACACATATTGGATGAGCATATATGCAGATATTTGTATAGGTGTTATGTATACTTAAGTCTAAATTTTGCATAGGAAAGAAAACATAGCAGATTTTGTCTGTACTATTTTTCACCCACTGAAGTGTTTTGCAGAAAGAGTCACAGAGTGGAATTTTCTTGTTCATTTCTTTCTTGTCCCTTTAGGCCATCCTTTCCACTATAGAGACCCCTCCTCAATCCTCAATTTGTGCCATATATATATATATGTGTGTGTACATATAGTATATATATAACATATATATATATACATATGTGTGTATATATTATTTATCAAAACCTAAATTATTCATGTGAGAGAAAGCGTGCTATATTTGTCTGATTCTGGCTTAGTTTGCTTAATATGATGATTGCTAGCTTCCATTTTCCAGCAAATGATATCATTTCCTCATTCTTTATGACTGTATAAAACTCTACTGTGTATATCAACCACATTCTCTGTATCTATTCACTCTGCTGATGGGTATCTAGGGCGATTCCAAGTCTTGGCTTCTTCGTGATTCTAAACACACATTTTTTGATTTAACTCGCATAATAGCATTTGAAGTGGGATTTGCTGTCCTCATTTGGCGCAGTAGGGAATGAAGGTTAAGAGGGGTTCTGGTGTTTACTGAGCAGTACACAGTGAGCTTTAGACGCAGATTAAATAGGTTCTAAAAGTCACACGCGTGTCTATCTACTGGATCTAATCTCTGGTGAGTATGTATGTGTGCATTTGTTTTATAAATAGTAGATGGGCTGAGGGAAAATTGAGGACTCCCACTATGTCCCCAAGCTTAGATATCAAATAGGTATCATCTTTCTAAAAAGTGTTAGTGTCTATCATGTGATTTCTGTAAGTTTACTGCATGTTTGAAGATTGTTATAGGAAAATGTTGAGGAAAACCAAATTCAGGAAAGCTAATTTAAAGGTCATGAAGGTGGGTTTCTGGTCTCTTGATTCACTGACTTTGGATAGGATTATATCACTTCCGAGTCATGCATTTAGAATAAAATAATTAGTATAGTTTAACTAGCTCAGAAATATGTGGATACAACATTGTTTTTAAGTATTTTTATTTCATTATTTTAAAGTGAGGGACAGACACATACACAGAGGAAGAGGGAGGGAGGGAGAGGAAGAGAAAGACACACACACAGAGAGAGAGAGAGAGAGAGAGAGAGAGAGAAAGAGGAAGAGAGAGAACCTCTTACCACTGCGAACAAACTCGAGATGCATTTGGCACAGTATTGATCAGGCTTTCCATGGGTACTGGGGAATTGAACTGGGGCATCAAGCTTTTCAAACTTAACTGCTGAGCCACCTTGCCAGTCCTGGATACAACTTTAAATGACATACTTCCCACACAAAATGGTAGAATGATTTAATCCATACTGAACAAAGAAAATAGGGGGAGGGGCATTATATAGACAAGTAGTTTTCTTCTAAGGTTTAGAGGCCGAGGAACAGTTTAAAATGCCAAAAGGGACTAGTTTGAATTTTTTTTTCAGTTATCTCGCCCAATAGAGAGGTATGAAGTACACGGTCTCCCAATGGCTTCTTCCCTTCAGAGCCAATGGAAAAAGAAAAAAAAAAATATATTGCTTTCAAATTGCTTACAAGTATTTTTGCATCCTAATTTTGACCATGTTTTACTTTAAAAATCATCATTGTTTGGGTCACCCATTGACTCTGCAAACATCGTGAAGGTGTGTGATTTTGAAGCTGAGCAGCTGTCTTTCTGTCCCCCAGATTTTCACCAGAGCAGCAGCTGAAAGTGTCCATCCAACCCCAGGGAAGATGAGACGTGTCAGCCCAGCGTTATCCTTGACCATGACACCACTTAACCATGGCAATTAGCATGGACACAGCACCAAGAGAAACCAGGCCAGACTGAACAGACTGTGGTCAGGAGTCCTGAAATGAAATCGCATTGCTCCATTTTCTTTCTGCACCATTTGTGGTTTTGAGGAGAGAGGTGGTTTGCACAGCCACACCATGGAGTGAGTGACAGCCCAGACCAGACATGCCTCACATGATCCCTGGGAAAGCCATGGGCTTTGAACATTGAAGATCTAAGTCACATGGGCCTCACCACACCCTGGCCTGATAATTCTGGACTGGTGATACAACATATTAGTTTTCAACTGTGCCTCACAGGGATGGTAAGACAGTGGAGTGTTGGGAGGCTAATACATGTATACAGGGTTCTTTTAATGATTCCATAGTTCTTGCATCTGTCTTGGATAAAATTGCTGCATGACTTTGACTTTTTTTTTTACTTAATTTGTTTTACTTTTTAGATAGCATCATGGAAGGAAATACAATTTTACTCACCATCTATCTATCTGGCCTGGTATGTAACACAGAATAATATAATGTATATAATAATCTTGACATATACCAAGTGTCATCAGAATAAGAAAATAAATATTTTATTGGTTTTCTCAGGTAATGAAGGCTTTATAAAATACATTACTTGATGCCTGTATTGCTTATTTTCACTTTCAATTAGGAAATGTGAGGACAACGTCAGATACATTTGAAGATGACGTCTTTGAACCCTGTACCCTTCCTTGCTGGCATTGTTAATAAAGGAGAACATGCTGGCAGCCTGGCTTTTCTAAGCTCTTCTGAGACTTACCTCAACCCCATAAGTAAGACCATTTTGTTCACCTTTTCCAAATGGAGAGATTGAACCACGTGCATTTTGATTCTGAATTCTTTGAGCATCAAGTCAGATTCCACAGTGGGTTCTTTTGCAGACATTGTTTTCTAGGAAAATATTAGTATATTAACTTTAATGCTCATTTTTTTTATAAAAGCTTAATGAGATTTTACCCAAGACTAGAAAATCCTGACTTTTCTTCCTACCTCGTGCTCAGCATAAACTCTTCTTGCCTTCTCTGTAAACAAGATCAGAGAAATAAGTAGGTGTTGGAGAATTGAAACGGTTTTGGGTTCAGTACTGTGGTTTAATTGACTTGGGGTCAGTCACCCACTTCTGTAGGTTCTGGGTGTACATGAGGTATCACGAGAGATGCTCCCAGTAGCTTCTGTTTGCTCCAGATTTGATTAATTCTGGTTTTTTTTTTTAGACATCTGCCAAGAATTATTTCTGATGTTTAACACATTTCCTCAATTTTATGTGGATACTTGGTTGTCTTCAGCTGTCTGAATTATCTTGGTTGGGCACATGTTGCATATGATAATTATCAATGGAGTTCTCAGCACCAGGTGTACGTGGAGACAGTGGACGGGATATTGGGGATGTGGAAATATAAACCAACGACCTGGATTGTGGATCCACGTGAATATTACAATGTACCATTAAATATGAGGCTAGGAGTCTGAATTTAGCTAAATATCTCAGGAATGCCTTATCTACAACTACAATACCACTGCCTATGAGCCTGAGAAATATAATAAAATGCATTATTAAATATTAAATATTTATGTGTCAATGAATATGCTAATATTTTAATACTATTAAATAAAATCTTTTTGAACTTAATGAATTAGCTTACCAGAGTAGGAAGGCAGATGTTTGGAGTAATCATATGACAGATTTCTTACTATTAAACACTACAAAAATTCATAAACTAAAATTTAGCTCTTTTTTATTTTCAAAGTTAAAAAGTTGCTATTTAAAATTAGTTCATTTTCTTTTCAAGAGAAATAAATCTCAGTAATATTTTAGAAAACATAGAATATAAAGGAGCTGACTTAAATTGATATTTTCTGTCAAGTAAAATATTTTCCTCCTCTTTTCATACATTTGAAAATGTTCAATAAACTCATAATTTTACTATAAGCTTCTTAGTATCATAATATATCCACTAAGGGAATTATTACAGGTTTTTTAAATATTCCAAAGAAATACAACCACAGCACACTAGGGCTAATAATCCTATTTGAATTAGGACCTGACAGTGTAAATTTGAAGCACTGTGTCATGTGATCTCTGCTATAACTTCTTAATTTTGTCTTCTCATTGGGAATATGTACACTAATCAGATTTTCTTATTGTTCTAATAAAACTTTATTTATAAAACTAGGTTTGGGCTGGAATCGGTGCCTATGCACTAATTCACCAACCACTCTAGACCAGCACCACTAAATCAGAATGGAGCCACTCATCTGTGCCTGGAAATTCATGTTCTTGAGTATCACGTATCTATCAAAGGATAGAGCAGATGGAGAAAACGCTGTGCTATCTGAGATGTCCTTACCACTTGGAAGGTTCTTACACAGAATAATAAGCTTTTTCCCTGTCTCTGTTTTGACATAAATGGCCCAATTTCAAAGGCCATCAATCACAGTGACCTTTTGAGCATTTGCAAACTTCTGTGCACACAGCAACTTCATTTTTAGCCCGGCAAGGATAATGTTTAACAAGTCATTCCTGTATAAGCAAATTGAGGATCTCCAGGCAATGACACCTGAGTCGTTGGGGCCAGGTTCCTACATCTTCATCACTGACCCGTGAGAAGTTCTGCAGGGATTCACGCAGAAATAGCAGACCTCTTGCCCTAATGGGCTCAGGGGTGAGAGCTGTCGCTGAAAATTTGAACGCATTATGCATTTTTATTTCTTCTAAGCTGTCTAGTCATCCCAAGATGAAGAAAATGATTTTCTGGTGGCAGAAGCACCCATGTTTGGTGTTTATGAGTGTGTATTAAGGCACAAATGTGTGTGCGAATGGAGGGCAGAAGTCAACTTTGGTTACATGTCTTACTCAATCACCTCCATCTTCCATTTGGTGGGAGCATCTCTCATGGAGCCTGGAGCTCACACCTTTGGCTAGATTTGCCAGCCAGTTAGAGCCAGGATCCTCCTGGCTCTGCATCTTAGTGTTGGCATTGCAGGAATGTGCCACTGTGCCCAACATTTCACATGGGTCCTGGGGATCTGAACTCAGGTCCTTAGGCTTGTACAGGAAGAATTTTAACTACTGAGCCCTATCCACAGCCCCCTTATGTTATTTTAAAAGAAATACTTGAGAACTTGTAAATCTACAACATATTTTAAATTCATAGTAAAACTGATTTTATGGGCTCCAGAGATGGCTCAGCAGTTAAGGGACTTGCCTCCAAAGCCTAATGAGCTGGGTCAAGTTCCCAAGTAACCATGGAAAGCCAGACTCACACAGTGGTGGGTGCATCTGGAGTTCATTTGTAGTGTCTAGAGACCCAGCAGCTCTCCCTTCCCTCTGCTCTGCTCTCTGTGCTTGCAAATAAAAGAAATAAAATATATATAGCTGATTTTTATAAGGAAGTGAACTTCAATTTATAAAGTTAGATAAAAACGTGAAAGTTTTTGTTGAAAGGGTCTAATTTTATTCCTCATAAATACAGAGAGTTCTAGTGTACCCTGGGGGACAGTGAGACCTTATCTCAGGGGAAAAAAGACAGAAAAAAATTAGCAAAACTGAAAAGCCAAACATCTCTAGCAATCACATCAAGTATTGGTAAGGCCATGGGCAAGACTAACTATATTGCTGGTAGAAGTTTGAGAGACACAGTACTTAGGGGGCAAAAAAGGGATCTATATGAAAATTAATTTATATGTTATAGCAACATACCCCATCTATTTGAAATTACCAAATGTAGAAAGCCACTCATAAGTGTATGCAGGACTGTTCATCCCAGTGTTTATATAATAAATACAGTAAATCAATGTTAAATAGTAGTATATGGTTCAGTATGTTTATTCATGTGTCATAATGTAATGCTCTCAACAGTTATAAGCAATGAAATCTCATTAGAGACCAATGTGACATGATCAAAACTTAAAATGCATTTTTAGTGAAAACACAAATTAGAGAATTATATGAAGTTATGAAATGATTACTTCCAGATACTGGGAAGGGTTTGTATATGTAAGATTTTCAAAGTGTGGGAAATCAGTTAATTATAGTTAATAATATTCTGTTTGAGGGAAGAATACACTTTTTCTTTCTTTTCATTTTTGATGCAAATATATATTTGAAGCAGAAACCTAAGGCTTAAGAGAGTTACCCCAGGAGCCATGTCATGTATGTGGCTGAGAAGGTATCCGATTCTTGATGAACTCCGTAAGGAAGGTGCCCTTCCCTGTGGCTGCAATGTCCTGCCAGGAGAAAACACACTAACCTGTCTGCTGCCTTAACTAGCAGAGCAAGAAATGCCTAGACACTCATCTCCAGATAATACTGAGGAAGAACTCAGAGAAGCATCCATTTAGAAAAGGCTGCTCACACCCCTTCACAGGCCAGCATATGAAAGGTAGAGATTATTTCTCAAGGCAAGAATGGTTAAGACCATGACAGGGAACTGGACACTCCTAGCAGTCAGTCTATAAGGGGATTTCTGGGACACGTGATAGAAGAGCAGAAAAACCACTTAATAAATCAAATTACCTCTAATGAAGCACATGCTGACACAATGTGCAAGATATTTGATGACTGACTTCCAAAAACATCCATTAATAGAGCTGGAAAGCAATTTTACTTAAAGAATAAAGAGGGAAAAAATTTCCAAAAGATGGAAAATTTTGGCCAATTTTGGCCAGTACTAGATTTCCTTAGAATATCATTTCACCTCCAATAAAACTGAGGTTAACATTACATTTTAGCATATGAGAGTATGATGGTTAAAAAAGAATGCCTTTAGGTAGGCTTAGTAAAAAAAAAAAAAGCTAAAGTTCAGGAAAATACTAAATTAAAACCTAGGAAGTCCAAAGGGTAATGAAATCTCCATGAAAGGGGCAGTCCTTAGGAGATTCCACACATGAATGAGCATGTAAGAAATTCCTAAGCAGCCAGCTGTCCAAAATCCATAGGAGTGGAGTGGGGAATGATGCCTCCTGGATTGTTAGCTTCCTGGGAATTTGGTAAGGGGTAGTGAACAAAGTTTGGAACATCTCTATGGTGGTCAGGCAATACTAACTAGCTGGAGTCTGTGTGTGATCAGGACTAATTATGAATGACAATTCCATACAGCTTAAGAAGGCAACTGCTTTAGTGGGTTGCAGACTGGTGAGTTCCCTGGCTTAATATCTGAGTAAATTGCAGAATGCTCAGCATATTTATAGAAGAATCAACAAAACAGGAAGTCCTATGGGCCACAATAGCTATGAACTGTCTTGTATATCATGGCCTTGGAGCATGCTATTCCAGCCACAAGATCTGTGGAATACTGTGCCCAGCAACACTGTGACAGAAAGGGCACAGGAGGACAAAACGAATGAGACATCAGAACAGGCGGAGGACTGACTGCTAATTGGGGAGCTAAGGAAATTGGGAGTGAGGGAAAGTGGTAGGGAGAGTAATGGGAGGGGACTATGACCACCTACACTTTGCTGACATACAATTCTCAATTAAGAAGCAAAAGTAAAGAACCCAAAAAGCAGAGTAGATGAGAAGAAAGAGCTACTAGGGCTGAGAAAAAGATGATAGTAGATATAAGAAAAAAATTTTTAAATGAAATGAAGGAAAAATAATTATTCCAAATTAATGCTACCTAGTCGTTTATTGTCTGGGAGTTGAACTGTCACAATGACATTGAGAAGAAAATATTGAGTTAGTTTCTTTTTTTAATTTGCTGGTCATCACAGACACTACGCATATTGTTTCTTTTGGACAGAAATATTGAGCATGTGCTCAGGACACCTACATCTGCCCTTATACTCACAAGTCCTATCCCATTCTATGATTCTTAGCCTGACCATGAATTCACAGGTCTTTTCAATGTAGGGATAAGGGAAGCCATGTTCAACGAGCTGGGGTGGCAAACTATATCGGCAATATTTGTCATCTTTCTATTAAATTATTGTCATAGTTCTACATTTTGCTGAGCACTGAAGCTTTTATCTCAAGAAAGTCATTGTATTATGGAAATTCTATTAGATAACAAAAAATCATTTATTCTCATTAAATTGTTATAAGTAGAATGATCTCAATATATTATTTAAGAGACATGAAATTACAACCATGTTATCTATAGTTATCTCATTAAAACAGGATCTGGCAATAACATATAAAGGGCTAGGCAGACAATTTTTAAATTAAACCTATTTGCTACAAATAAATTTTGCCTGAAAACATCAGGTTGTGGTTGTCGGAACATGGGTAGTGCTACCATACACAAGAGGACGCTTTTCCAGATATAAGAGATAGTCAAAAGTATACATGAAATTCCATAATGCTTTCATTTTATAACCAAACTTCAACTGGTAGTAGTGATTTAGAAGAAAAAAAAATCTGTATTTTTTGAAATGTGGCCTTGGTAATTGTTGTAGTTAGCTCTTACTGCTGGTATGAACCTCCAAACCAGGCATAGTTTATGGGAGGAAGAAGGGATTTAATTGAAGCTTAAAGATCCAGGCAGAGAGAAAAAAGGCAAGACCAGCATCTCCAAAATCAAGCACACTCAGGAAGCCAAACAGCAGGGACTCCAGGCAGAGCTAGACTGCTCTCTGCTTACCTCAGGCTGGAGTTTGAGACCTATCCCAGAAACACTTTAGGGCTGGACCCTAGGATCCACAGTAACACCTCCTCCAGCCAGGCAGCTGGAGAAAAGCTTTTAGTAAACTTCTGCATCTACTGGGGAATATCCATTCAAATTGCCACAGCAATGATAGAGAATTTCGTATTTTTCATGAAAACATTTTTTTTCAATAATATAGTTAATGCTACATAGCTATGATAAATTCAGGTAATGCCATTGAATTATTCTTGATTTACTCTAGGGAGTAACAAAAGGCTATAAAAACCTGTTATAATTATTCATGCATACAAATTACTTCATCTTATCTGTTGTGTTCATGAATAGAGTAATATTAATATAGGTATAGACTAAGAACTGATATCATTATTTTTATTTCAGATTCCAGAGGGGGAGAAAAACAATCTACCACAGTAAGTGGACAAGACTAAACCCGAGGCATTCTGACTGTAGGAATTGGTGCCCTGAATAGTGGTTGAATCAAAGTCACAATTTAGGTGGTAATTTAGGTGTAGTGACACAAGTTTTTGTTATGAAAGCAGGTTGGACAGCTCTACAAAATATACCATATCTATTGAAGGTCTTCCTACTCATGGAGGACAGGTTCCCTGTGAGTTTTAGAGCTACTGATCACATTTTCAAAAAGTCACCGATCTACATTAATTCATCAAGGCTAACTTACAAATATGCTCTCTCCATATAAGCTAGGCAGATGCTCTCTGATTCCTAGGGAGAGAGAGATTGGGAAAAAAAAAACACCCTCAGATATGGATTTCCAAAACATCCCAAAGCAGAAGTAAAGATCTCAACAATAAAGCAGACTTAAAACTCACCCACCATGACTCAGGGAACTGAGCGGAAGAGGGGGTAGAAAGAATGTAAGAGCCATGGTGGGAGAGAATATCCAGGGACATCACACCCCTCAGTAACAACACACAAAGGGGTGGGGGAACTGGCTGACTCCTGTGCTACCCATAACCTCCAAACCACAGGTTGATCCAGCATCCCCACTGAAGAGGATACCCAGTGTGTTGGGGACAGGGAGGAGGGAAATGGGATAGAAACACAATATTAGCCCATACAATGTATCTAATTTTGAATATATATATATGTATATATATATTCAATTCCTAGAGTCAGAATGCCTCAGGTTTAGTCTTGTCCTCTTACTGTTCAATATATATATATATATATATATATATATATATATATACACCCTCAGTGATCACTGTCAGGTGGTTCATGTCTAAGTCCTTGTCGGGATAGTTTCTGAGAGTCGCATCTAATGCATTACTCTGCATAAAGCATGAAAAATATTTAGGTGGACCTCGTCAGATGACCTGACTGCAGAGCAGCACACCTCAAATGCCATGGTTTCTTTAAGGAGGTGGCTGACCAGACACCTTGGTAAAGAACCTGCTGTGCCTGTAGATGTGAAGATGAGGAGGCAGCAGTGAACACCCCAATGAAGGAAGGGAACATTAACATACTCAAAACATGGACACTCTGAGCCATCACACAGGGAAAGTACTTGAACTTGTTTTAGATTACAGATGCTCCAAAGAAGCTGAACTCGGGGAGGAAGGCACATAATAAATAATCTTGCTAATCAGGTAGGTGGTAGGCTATGTCTTTATCTCTATACTATTAAATAAGTATACACTAGTAAATGGTACATAGGGAGACGTTTTTACAGAGAGGCTTTCTCTGTTGGAACTCTGAGATCTTCAACATACTCGAGTCACCAAAGGTAGCACAGGAAATCTCTTGATATTATTATGAGTTATTCTGCATAAAGCAGCCAAAGCTGGCAAGGTGGACATTGAGAAACTACAAAGCTGAATGGAGGTTTATTTAAGAATCTAGACAGCGGGGCTGGAAAGATTGCTCAGTGGTTAAAGTCACCTGCTTGCAAAGCCAGCTGACCTGGGTTTAAATTCCAAGCTACCCACATAAACCAGAGGAACAAAATGTGGCCAAAGTGTCTGGTGTTCCTCTATAGTAAGAGGTCCTGCCGTGCCACCCTCCCCCAACACATGTGCAATAAAGAAAATTGTCTTTCATTTAAAAAGAATATACATTTAATATGTGGGCTTCACCAAAAAAGTTCACCTAAGCTGTTATATATAGCCACCAGGTTAGTATTGAACTAATTAAATTCTTTCCAGGCAAGTCATGATATGTGCTATTTTGCTAATTTCTGGATGACAGGTTTATGCAGTCTTGTGAGATACCCAACTTATTCATTGTATTAATCCAAATGCAGATTTATAGTTTCCTATTATTTCCTTTTCCACAAGACGAAAGAATCTCACAGAACTTGAATGAGCCATCTAATACACCTTTGTGTAAGCAAATACTGTCAATGAATTTCAAAAGTTTGGCAGGATATTCTAAGCAGTTAATATGAAAGTATAAATTTGGGGGAGGAGGTGAGGAAGTTATCAAGAGTATACTTTCTCTAACCACCTTGACATTTGCTGACTATCAGGGATGACTTTTTGCCCTCCCTTAAAAATGATTCTCAGAAGTGTGGAAAAACGAGGGGGAAAGGGAGCATTTAAAAATGAACTGGAATAGAATGCAAAATAAATGTATTTCACTTATGAAAAGCAGCACCGATAATTATTCAATGAATTTGGAAATCAACTCCAGCAGAGAAGTATATGAGATTCCTGCTGATATTGGTCATCTGAGAAATAATGATTTATCGCTGTTTGGTGTGGGCTTACTTACGTGAATATAATTTTCCACTGTGGAATCAAAATAAAATAAGTGTTCCAACTGCTTGTGAGGTTTCTTCAAAGAAATCAAGAGAAACAAATTGGGCATTAATGAGTGTGTTTAGCAAAGCTGGTGCACTCAGAGACGGAGAAGCCCACAGTAAGCAGAAGAGAAATGTGCACTGGGCATACCTTAACCAGTTTTGATTTTCTAGGTATGGAGAATAAATGATAAAGGCTATCTAATGAAATGATAATTTAGAGAGACATTAGAAACCAGTGTTTCCTAATCTTTGGCTGCTTCATGCTGAAAAACTCAAAAGCTAGTAAGTCAAATGAAATCTAAGCCCGTGTCAGTCATGAGATATTTTATGAGTGTAAACTCCTCCATGTGCATTCCCAAACTGGGAGTCTTTCATAAAAAAAAAAAAAGAAAAGGAAAAATAAAATCAATGGAAGCAAGTGAGTAATTGAAGAAGGGTACAGGTTTCCTTCCAGGGGAGGCCTTCTTACATTAGAATTTAACTTTGTGACATTTTTTTTTTGAATTGGCTATCATTTTCAAGTACAGATACCCTATAATAATTGCAGTTTTCACTAAGCATTGAAACTTGTGTCATGAAAACGTATATCAGAATTGTAATTCAAATATAAAATGGTAATGAATTTTGCTATGTATAAAGAATTAAAATTACTTTATTCTTATGATGTAATAGTATAAGCCAGTCTTAGGATGTAATAGTATATGCCAGTGTTCTATTTGAATAGAAAATGTCCCTTTGGAGGGGTGTGTGTGTATTGTATATGTGTTCTTGTATATGTAGTCGAGCATGAATTGCGTGTACATGTGTGTATGGAGGCCAGGCGCTGAGGGTGGATATCTTCCTCTATTACTTCCTAACTTTTTTTGTCTTTGTTTTTTTTTTGAAGCAGGGTCTCTCACTGAAGTCTCTCATGGACTGTCTAGACTAGCTAGCCAGCAAAGCCCCAGTTACTCCTCTGGCCTCTGCCTTACCCAGCAGAGATTATAAATACATACCACTGAACTAGACATTGTTTTCTTTGTGGTAGGATCTGAACTCAGGTCCTTATGCTTATACAGAAAGCACATTAATGACTGGAGCCATCTCTCTAGCCCCTAGATAAAGGTTGGTTTAAAAATAATAATTCGTATGTAAAATGAGTCTATCTTGTCCATCAGAAATTTATAAATATGTACATAGGCAGATAAATGGTTATGGACATGAATGGAAGTGGATAGGAAAGGCCTGAATAGATAGGATAAGGAAGAAGAGAGATGGCATGAAATTACCTTAAGTTTCTTTGTTGACAAATGTTTTCTGACTTTGAAACTTGCTAAGATGTGGCCCCATTCTATCCTGCTATTCTATTCGCTGTCTGTGAAAGACTTGCTTCACCTAACACTGGCAATATACTTTGATCCCAGGCTTAACACTGCAAAGAAATTTTCTTGTCCTTTGCCATTAAGTTAAATATGGGGGAACCATCTCTTCAAGCTCATAATTCTCTTCTAAAAATATCCTCATTTTTCACAGGCTGATATTAAGCAATAAAATAAGGTGTATCATTTTCCCCTGAATGTAATGGCTCAGATAAAAAGAAATTAGTAATTGTCTTAATGATCTGCAATCTAAATGTTATGCCCTCACTATGAAAATTTCACAGTAATATTATGGCTAGCCTAACAATAAAGATTCCTAGTTCATTTGTTTTATATTTAAAGGTTTAATTCCTTTCTTTATATAAGGCTTTAGGTCTGGGACTCCTCAAATAAAATAGAAGACAAAATACACTTAATTATTTGGATATTGTTTCTGTCTTATTCATCTAACTATATACTTTGGATTTTGAATTTTTCAAGTTGCACAAGGAGATGGCTTACACAGAAATACTGGGACTATGAAACAGTGGTAGATAATTAATTTCTATTTGCTATTACTGTATTCTTGAGAACTATGGACCAAATAGTCTGCTAGGTATTGCCCATCTCTGATTTTTAGAGGCAAAAAGAGTGATTTTCGGATTAGGCATGGCTTTTGTTAGAAGGAACTTTTTGAGAGCTGTCACATTAGAGTTTAACAGATATGTTATTAATGGGGAAAATGTCCATTTTTGAAACCCCTAAAGCCCAAGTGTGCTTGGGGTGCTGTTTGTTTGTTTTGATTTTTGCTGTGAGAGCAGCCCCATGGGGCCACTTAATAGGCTGCACCACCTCACACTCTCCCTGGTTATTGTACTTGTGATGGCGCTTCCAGCCGAGAGGAGCTAAAATTAACAGACAGTCAAACAGACCCCCTGCCATCTCCAGAGACCCAAATGCCAGAAATCTCAGAGAAAATTGTCAAAAAAATTCAGATATGAAGGAGGAAGAAGATAGCACACAATAATGAAAGGTCCAGGTTAGATCACCAAGTAGACATTTAAGAGAGACTTAAGTGAGCACCCCTGCCTGTTGAATGCAGACTACGGACAATGAGGTTCAGGATGACTGTTATATTTAACCTCTACCCTATGAGTGATGATGGTAAACTCAGAGATGCCCATTTTACAGATAAGGCAACTGTAACTTGGGAATGCAAGAGGCACATTCAAAATCCAATCAGTTCATTGCAACATTTATTAGTATTATAAAATATGAATTTTATGGGTCTTCTAAAATTTCCTCCAATGTTTTCTCAAAGGTATGAAATAAAATTTCAGCACACGCTTTTAATGCCATCACTTGGGAGGCAGAGGTAGGAGGATCTTTGTGAATTCGAGGCCAGCTTGAGACTACATAGTGAATTCCAGGTTAGCCTGAGCTAGAGTGAGATCCTACCTTGAAAACCAAAAATAATAAATAAAATCTTATAAATTATGGCTTTAGATAATTTTGCCTGTGTCCTTCTCAGTTATGTTATTGGGAACTACTGAGTTTCTCTTTCATTCACAGTCTGCATTCATTCTTCTCAGGACATTTAGGTATGACGTTTCCTCCTGCATCTCCACAGGGCTAATGCCTGGTTAGAAACTCCTTGTAACTCCTATGATCTCTCTGCAGAGGGAATTTATTTCTCAGGCTCCCTCTCGGAGAATGAAATTCAATGAACAGGGCATCATCTGTGGAACTCTGCCTGGCACCCAGGAAGCATCCAGTGGTTCATTTGGGAAGGAGTCATTCAGCTTTCACAACAATCTTTGGAGAAACCCAGAGGTGAGCTTACAAGTGAATTTTCAACTGCTCAAACCACAGGGCTTGCTGCATGGCGAGGAACAATTAAAATACACCCGGAGGCAAAACCATGACCATTTTTCTATCCAGTGACGCTAGACCCTCATCCCTGCCAGAAGTTGTCTTAATGAGAGGCATTGATTTTGAAGGGGAAGGCGGCTGATAGCAAAGTAGGGAAAACTAAGAGAAAGCTTTAAAAGATATTTATATCATAGGATTTCCATTCAAAAATTCAATTTATAGATAGGCCAAGAGAGAAAGAAAAAATATATGCGTATTAAAGGACTTCATGAAATGCAGAAAGTGATGGGCTTAGCCCATGGAGAGCATTACTGATGAAGAAGGATTTCATTTTTAATAGTGGGGGGAATATGGTTTTAGTGAACTCCCAAGATTTAGGATCCAAAAGGACCAAACACGAAAACTGAGTTGTATGCGGCCCTGACCACTTTTAGGGAAAATGAATATATTCTTCCCTGTGCACTGAAGTCAGTTTCCATTGAAAAGTTATTCAAGTGGATGTCAGCTGTACAGAAAACGTGAAATAAAGAAAATGCTCACTTCCCTCCTCCCATTGTTCAGTGTTTTATACTAAAACGCGGCTCCTCCATTTTGAGATAAGCTCCAATACACCCTTTATTCCTTCAACATGACACACTGATAAAGCATCTTTAGGCAGATTAATCAGCTTTCTTTGTTGCCCAGACCGATGTAAAATCTCATATTCTTCTTTCTCAAATGCAAACGCATTTGAAGTAGTCAAATATGCCTTAGTACATATGACACACAAGAAAAAAACCCCACAAAACAGAAGCCTGATGTCTAACCACATGCATGTTAGACAGTAAATAAATACTCTTTCTACACATTTGAAGACCAAAAGACTACTTTGTAAAATTAGGGGCAAAAGCGTTCTGTAAGAAGTTTAATAACTTGTAAAACTTTGCAGAGAACGAAGACATTACTGGATTCAGCTTGGTTGAGTCTGTTCAAAGGACAGAGCTACTGACACACAAGCTTTATTTCTTTCAAAGAAGCAGGGATCTCCTTTCTACTGATTATCCCAGCTGAAGCCAAGAAAAAGCAAAAATCCTTTCTTTTTAAAATAGCTCATGCTGTATGGAAAATACTCATCTTTATCCTTATATCATTTTGTCCTCTGCAAGAGGGTATTTACTTAAAGGGAGATATTGAAAGTCTTGCAAGAGGTGGGAGAGATTGCTCAATGGTGAAGGTGCTTGCCTGTAATGATCCAAGTTCAAGTCCCCAATACCCATGTAAAGCCAGATGCACAAAGTGGCAAATGCATCTGGAGTCTGTTTACAGTGGGTGGACGCCCTGGCATACCTGCTTTCTGTTTGTATCTCTTCTATCTCTCTCTGCTTACAAATATAGAATCTTGCAAATAACTGTAGCAATAAAAATAGAAAAGAGAGAAGTCTAAGACGGAGATTACACAGGGGACAGAGTTACTATAGCAGATGTCGAAACCCTGGTTTGTTACTGCTGCCTGGAAATCCCACTCTCCTTTCTGCTGGTTTTCTTTCTTTGCTCCTCATTTCCCTCCCTCTCTTCTCTTCCTGATTTTCCCCTCAATTCTTTCTCTTAATTCTATTCTTTTTCTGTCTGCTCTTTCTTTTTGAAGAATTGAACAAATGCCAACATCTTGATTGCATGACATTGTAACCGTGCACCAGCTTCTCTCTGTGCTCTGCCTGAGAAGCTATAGATGGATCACATCTATCCATGTGGATATTACAGGACCTTGGAGGACAAGAGCCTTCTGTGACTCATGTATCATGAAAATAACGTTGGGCATCGATTATGCATCAAAATAACTGTATATAATATTTGTATTTATTTATATAATGTGTTCATTTCTAGTTAGCATGGAGAGTTTTGGGTATCATTCATTCTAGAATTTTCCTGAAGTATAAAAATGGCTCCTGAATTCATAGCCTTCATTGTAGCATTTTTAAATAAAACTTGTAATGGATTCTCCTTCCTCCTCATTTATACTCTATAGTTCACCTTCTGTTATATATCTAATGTGGATTTTCACCCCTCCCCCATCACTGTTCTCAACTGTCACTTTATACCTGCTCTTAGTATCTTAGTAATAATTTGAACTATGTAAGTTTTACCATATTTGAACATATATATATATATATATATATATATATATATATATATATATATATATATATATATATATATATATATATATATATACAAACACAGATTTTGAGCTAGGATTTGCATGAGGAAGAACATAGTTTTGTTCTTTCTGCTTTTGGTTCACTTCACTTAATATAATTCTTAAAGATTCATCTATTTTCCTGCAAAGTTTATAATTTCATTTTTTGTACTGCTGAATAAATTCTATGGTGTGTATATTTCACATTGTCATTACCCATTCATTGATGGGCATCTAGACTGATTCCATTTCTCAGCTATTGTAACTAGACCAGCTATAAAAATGGGTGTGCAAGTATTTCTGTAGGAGAGAGTGGAGTTCTTAGGGTATATGCTCACGAGAAGTCTGGAAAATAGCAATTTAAAAAAAAATTCAACTTACAAATAATTCTCCAAATATTTACACAACCATTTTCTGAAAATCTCTAAATGCAAACAATTGTGGGTATAACAAACAAAAGCTTCAAACATACTGACCAACAGCTATATTTTGAAAGAGATGACAAGTCAGTGAATTAAACATCAAATCAGTAAAATAAAGATGAAACTAAACCACACCAAGACTGTTTTAAGAAGCCATTGTTACATGAAAGCATTTAGTAAAATGTTGAAATCTGGATATTTTAAAATAGCATCTCTGCCTGCCATACAATTCAAGAATACTATTTTCAACTGAGTGTGGTGGTTCATGTCTTTACTCTCAGTACTGTGGAGGCTGAGGTAGGAGGATGGCCACTGTGATTCATGGTCAGCCTGAGGCTACATAGTGAATTGCAATTCAAACTAGGTTAAAGCCAGATCCTACTTTGAAGAAAAAAATATAATTGTCATGAATAAAAGTTCACATATTTCAAGCAAGGTGATAGTATCACTTTTATAGGGCCAAGCTAATTTTATGATTCGAGAAAAATATTTTAGAAATCACATTATTAATTACTAGAGGGTCAAAGAATGATATGACTACAGTATTCTCACTCAGACTTGCCTCTTCGTTCAGAAACAAATAAGTCTAGGTTCTTGTTTATATTTTTAAACCGTGTCTTTTAAATATGCTACATTTATTATTTTTGACAGATGCATACATCTATATAATGCATTTTAATTTATATTAACCAATATCACACTGTTTTAAAGTCCTTCCTCAGTTCTTAAAGCTAAACTCCTCTTCTTAAACAGATCCCATCCCACTTTGTGTATGTGTGTGCGTGTGCGCGTGTGCTCCTGCTTGCATCCCTCTGAGTTGAATTAGAGTTGCTTCCATGAACAAGCTAAACTACTGAAGAACATCACGTCCAGGTAAGGTGTGCCAACTGGTACAATAGCGGCATGACTGTGATGGGTGCAACCAACAACTTCTGATTGTAATGCCTGCTTCACAGGAGGTAACTCATGCCAGATACTGTAAACTTGGTCAAAAGCCCATACTTCTAGAGGTCATGTGCCCTAGGGGAGAACTTATACCTGTTGATTTGTTAAATGGATATATTCTAAAGCTCCCTTCTAAAAACATATGTACATACTCAGATTAGTTCTGCTGTCAGCCTTGACCACAGAAACTTCTTTTTGGAGTGGGCAGAGGTTTTAATGCAGGCACACACAACTGGTCAAAGGGCTTATCGTAAGTGAAGGATGAATGATTAATTAGGACATCTATGTCACCACCTCCAAGGTTATGGACCACCATGCAAAAGGGAGGTGAAAAGAATAAGAGCTGGAGGAAGGAGAGGAATGTTCTAGAACTGACTTCAGTACATAGCTGTTGTACTCATGAACTCATGGAAGCTGTGGTTGCCTCACCGACATTGGGCCCTCACTACTCATGGATGGGGAGAGCTTCATTGGCCTATCCCCTCCCTAAGTAGCTTTCGGCAATGGGGGTTGCTACACATGGGAATCTCATTCCCTTTCAAACACAATGGAGAGAGTGGGGATAGCAAAGACAAAACTACCATCACTCAGGTCAAAGGAATTTTGAAAATTTAAGGTACTGGGAAGGTCAAGACAGGCTGACCTACTTCTGTTCCTTCAGGGTCATTACTGTCCCACTTTGTGAAAGGGAAAGTACTAAGATGGAAAATCCTATAACCAAAAATATAAAAGAAATGTAATAAAAATGAATCAAAGTCATTAGCTGAAAAACACTGCCAGTTCCTTCAAGTGACCTTCTTATGCATGGCAGAATTTCCGAGAACCATACTGTCCTGACCAAGAGCAAAAATAATGCTGGGGAAAGTACTACTATGAATGAAAAAAGGCAACTGAATATTCGTTAGATGTCAGGAACTATTCTAAGCCTTTATTTATTTAAATATTTATTTGAGTGTGTGTTTGAGAGAGAGAGAGAGAGAGAGAGAGAGAGAGAGAGAGAGGCAGAGAGAGAGAGATAATGGACTGCCTTCAGCCACTCCAAATGAACTCCAGGCAAGTGTGCCACCTTGTGCATCTGGCTATGCATGAGTACTGGGGAATCAAACTCAGGTCCTTCTGCTTTGCAAGCAAGCACCTTAACCACTAAGCCATCTCTCCAGCCCCTATTCTAAGTCTTTAAAAGGCACTGCCTCACTAAATCTTCATGAGAGCCAATGCAAATATTATCATCATCACCATAATATCATCATAATCCGAAGTGTTGTTTATCAGTTGGAAGGAAGTGAGGCATTCATTTCTATAGCCATGCAATTACTAAATGGCAGAAATGAAATGAAGAGAGTAGAATCATACTTTATGCTTTATCTTATTCTATATAAAATGCATAAATTCTCAAAGAATGTGGTGGGATCCCAAAGGATTAAAAAAAAAAAAAACAACCAAAAGTTGCCTGTGATAAGACTGTCATAGAGAAGCTGAAGTGGGTATCGGGCTAGTGCCTGCCATACAGGAAACAGTCAATGAGCGTTATTTGCTCAATATCTTTAAGCCAAATTTAATGAGCAGGGCCATGCCAGGGCCTATTATCTCAACCGTTTATAGATGAAGGGGTCAGGAGTCAAGACACTTGTTAATCCCAGAGTCCAAGCTCTTAGGAACATCCTTTCCTCCTCCAAAGCCCAGCTCATGTGCTTCTTTTAGTTTATTGGGTTTATTTCCCTTTGATTGCCTGGCTGGTTTTACCAGTGACTAGAATTACAGTTTCACACTGCCCTCATCTGTCTTGGGAAGAACTAAGTGGTATTTAGAAATAACTCACAGATGCTTGAAACTGTCACATTTACATTTGTAAAACTTAAAAATAATTTTTTCCAACCCCAGAGCAGGTGCCCTAACAAAACCTAGAAAGCTATCTATATTCCACTTGGATATTAACACAAAATAACACCATGCAAGGCCATATCATAAATACATTTCATTGGCAAGTATTTATTACATTTCTGATATACTTATAATAAAACAGCTCAATCCATCACTTCAACAATATATGAATAATTTTTTCTGTGGGTACTTTTTGATAAAACAACATAACTCCCACAGCTGTGTATATGAGGGTAAAAAAAAAAAAACAAAAACAAAAACCTACAGGAAATTTCCCTGTCATTTTGAAATAATATGCTAAGATGTATACAAACCTCCATACTGATATGAAACAGATTTTTTAATTATAAGATACCAGCCGGGCGTGGTGGCGCACGCCTTTAATTCCAGCACTCGGGAGGCAGAGGTAGGAGGATTGCCGAGAGTTCAAGGCCACCCAGAGACTACCTAGTGAATTCCAGGTCAGCCTGGGCTAAAGAAAGACCCTACCTTGAAAAACAAAAACAAAATAAAATAAAGTTCTTATATATATATATATATATATATATATATATATATATATATATATATATATATATATATATGATACCAGTTTCAATAATCATAACATGACTTTCACAAAACAAAACAAGATATCATTTCGTATTTCTTGGGGGAATATTAAGAGCTTTTGAAAAATGTCTACTTTAATTGTGCAAACTAGTGGGGCACTCCTCAGGGATTACTCTCCTCTCATCACTATCAGGATAGAATTCTGATCACAGCAATTAAAATTAAAAGTGAGGAAGGAGACCACAGCAAAATTACTAACCTGCTAAATACCAGGAACCATTTAATAACTTTTATTATAAAACCTAAGCCTGAGCAGACAATCTTCAGAAGTGTGATGAGGTGTCTACTTGGGACATCGAGGAACGTGACTCATTAAGTTGAATACCAGGCAAGTGGTACTCTAAAAGAGTCTTCAATTTCTGCATGTGAAATATCCCTGGGGGCAATGGAAGGAGGATATTTACCTGATTTAAAACGCTCTGGGGATGATGCCAAAGGGAACTCATTAATTCTAACCAGACAAGGGGGTTATAGAATCACCTGGAGAATGGGGCAGTGGTCTGGACCCTTGAAGGAGGCAAGGAGTGCATTAGGACAACAGGTTCAGAGTCTATGAAACAGAAGCATCAAACAACATGGGAAATTAATGATGAGAAAATATGTTGGCTATTAATAGTGCCTTTCTACAGCTGTATCTCCTGTTTTCTTTTTTTCAAATATTTTATTCATTTTTCAAGCAGAGAGAGAGAACACTAGGGCCACCACCTTGTGGGTCTGGCTTATGTGTGTCCTGGGGAATTGAACAGGGGGCCTTAGGCACTGGAGGCAAGTGACTTAACCCCTGAGCCATCTCTCCAGCCCTGTCTCCTGTTTTCTAATTCCTAACCACACAAAGATTTTGTGGGGCAGGAGAAGAGGTGGTGCTGGGGAGAGAACCCAGGCCCTCATGCATGCTAAGCGAGAACTTTACCACTGAGCTGTATCCTCCATCCCCCAAGCATTCAATAAGATAGTCTGTCCTACAACAAGTTAAAAACAGAATGTAGAACAAACATCAGGATAAGATCTTTAAGGTGTTGGGGAATGTTTTCACCATGGTGGGGGGTTTTGAAGAAACAGAGGTGAAAATGCATGGCCTACATGGACGTTATAAAATAGTTACCTGTGAGTTTCAGAGCAGGTGCAGCTGAACTTCACTTATGGCAGAGGTTGATGGAAAACGATTCCAGAATGGCTGCCATGAAATACAACCCATCCTAGAGACATATGCATTTTGCTCTTGTCCATGTGCCAGGGAAAGGGGGCTCAGGCTGTCGTTTTCCAGGGAGAAATCTCGGTGGCAAAAGAGTGCAAATGTTTAAGGTCACTTATGAAAGGAGGAATTATTTACTTTGCAGTATTTCAAGGAGATTATTTTTTAACTCTAGGCACATGGATCCTTCAAAATCTCTTTCCCTAATTTGCATAAGCATCATAATTGACAGCTTGTTAACAGTTCATTAATAATACTAAAACCTTGTGATAAACAACCAGCCTGCCAACCACATAGGGCACAGAATACCTAGTCATGCATTGTGTCCACTTCAGAAATCAACCACACTGTACCAACACATAGATCCAAAAGTAGCTTTGCTAACTGATACATTCATGCAGGCACACATTCCAACATGGGCCTGGAAAGTTCTTAACAAGTACTGATTAACAGTTAATTTATGTCTTTCAGCTATCTAATACTGTGGAGTAAGTGCAGCCCTGACTCCTGAAAAATGTGCTAGAATAATTTTGTTTCAATAAATATAAGATTTAGGAAGACCTTCAAACCATAAATAATAAACTGAGGGAAAAGGGGGACAGAGATGTAAACATCCGTGTTTCTTTTTGTTATGAAACAAAAATGTATCTTTTCATGCGTGGCTTTTTCTTCTTAGTGATCTGAAATGGAATATTTTCGTGATTGCAATTTGAAATATGCTGTATATAAGTCAAGGCAGCACAACACAGAGAAATCTATTTGTGTTTTCCTGGCAGCCGTGTATTATAAAACTACTGGATGTTGTCTTTTGTATCTTTGGATGAAAGCCTGATTATAAGCTCATGTCTGTTGAACAAATCATTGTGGACTCCCTACTGAGCAGGACATTTAAACTTTCCGGCAAAGAAATCTTACTCTTCTAGACCCTGGTGGTTTGCTCGTGGCAGGGGGGTGGGCATCAGACTTCACATGCATTTCTAGGGCACATTTTACATTCAGGTATTAGATCTTCAACTCTATACTTTTCCAGATATGGACATCAAACAGACTACTGGGACCAGTGATATACATCCCAGTTCTTCCCACCCGAGTTTTCTTCTCTCAGGGAAGGCAAATGAGAAATCAAGCAAGAATCATTCTGCAATCCCATCACACAGGAAACTGAGGCAGGGTCACAGGTGTGGGCTATCACTTGAAGCTATCTATGATACTCTTTAAGCCATAAACAGACCATTTATTTCTTTATCAACTTGTTTGTGCAACACATACTCAAGTATATATGATCTATCAGATCAGTAAGGTAAATGAATTAGGTAAATAAGCCACAAAACAAAGGATCCCATCACCATGGAATTTATATGACAATGGGGAAAGAGATAATAGATACACGTTGTCATAAATAATTAGTAGAGTATCTGAGGGAGATAATCTATGAAAAAGTCAAGCTCAGTGGGAAGAGAATCTTGGTTTTACATATTGGTAAGGGTAGGTGTTATTAATGTGACCTCTGAGCTTGAAGGTTCAGTATCAGACATATTGATATATAGGGGCTGAAAATTTTAGGCAAAAAGAACAGTCAGTTTGCAACCCCGTAAGTGGAAGTGGGTCTGACTTATTCAAGGACCACAAAGCTGGAGAGAAGTGAGGGGAGACCCGGCAGCAGGAGAACACACAGAATTTCCACTGTCTTTGCTAGAAAAGTGTAGAAGTCTCTCCCAGAGTTGCCATCATCCTTACGCCCTGGCAGACATGGTGCCCACAGTGCCAGAGAAGGGATCAAATATCCATGTGCGAACATGATTCTTTCATTTGGTTTCAGAATGTTTAAGTAGTTACCATCATTCATAAATCGTTGGGTGTTTCAAACATTGAGTTTCCAGGTAATCTCCAGGAAAATGAGAAGCTATGATATACTGTATAAAAAGATACCAAGTGAGTAACAAAGGTGTCTTTAAGCTAACAGAGCAGAACAGGAATTATCATCTGCTCCTGGATGGCTGTTTCTCTATTTGCAGTGGGGAAGTAGACACTATTCACATTGGGGAGCTTTATTTTAAAGTACACTGCACCCACATGCCTCTCTATTTTCACCTCTTCTTTTGCTCTCTTAACTTCTACTCATTTTCCAAGTTCAACTCAATTCTTCAGCAACAAAAATATCTGTCACTGAATTATTCCAATAAAGTTCTCTGCTGCTGCTGCAGAATCTTAGAATACTGATTCCTGAATGAACTTGGGAAATGGCATTTGGTCATCGCAAATCCCCATCTGTTATTTACAACTGGTCTTTTAACCTGAATCTTAGCTCCAGTGACTGCTGCGTTTTCCCTCCCTGGATTTCCTGAGTCTTTAAACAGTGATATTTTTATTCCTAGCTTGATGCATTCTTCACCCACAGCCACAAAGAAACAAAAACCTTCAGGGTTTTAAATTAGTCTTTTAAATTTCTGGAATGTATTCACGTTCTAAAATGCCAGGAATGGGGTGTATTGGGAATGTATAATGTAACATTACAAAGTTCATCTCATTTTACTCATTCCAAGCATGGCTTTTCAGACACTGAACAAAAATGGGAGATGGTGCTGATAAAACCTTGTCTGCGAAGATACTCTGTCATCCACAAAGCATTTGCATATTTTATACAAATATATTTCATATATACAGAAGTTGTAATGTACATTATTAAAATGTATATCTATAGATACTTTAAGTGTGGACTGATTTAGCAGTGTTATATATCTTATTCAATTACTTAATCCCTGCAAAGGTTTGATCTGATGATGTTTAAAAATAGTTGCTTCAAGGAAGTTTAAAAATGACAGACGCAAATCAGACATGGGAATGATTCATATTCATTCTTGATATCCAAGCCTGTGACTGCCTCTCCACACTCCATCAACAATTGCTTTTGTCCAGTATGATTTCCTTATTCTTGAGTTTTCAAAACAAAGCAAAACAAAAATAATTAACTTTTTCCTACTCCTAGAAAACATACTTGGCACTTTTAATAACAAAAAAAGCTGTTATAAGTAAGCCTACGTGTTATGAAGACACTAAGCCTTTTGAATGCAATAAACCGATAACAGGAAAGGATAATCGGGTGTTATTCACAGGAAGTTTGAGAGTGTTCTCATTTCCCGTGTCTCCCAATTGGTCATGGTGCCTGCATCAAGCATGCTTTGATCATTGCTCTGAAGATGGCCAGATGGTCAGGAGTTTATTTGCAACATGTTGCTTTTCTCAAATCTTATGCTAGGAAACAATATCATTTTCTGGTGGCTTGTGAAATGGAACCGTGACATATAGCAAGAAACCATCCTTACGAAGCATGATAAGTACGTTAATGTGTAAACTACGGCTTCAAAAACATTCTGTTCAAGAATAATATTTTGATTATTTTTATAAAGTAATTTAATTTGATTGAGGTCTTGGTGAGGATGCCTGAGTACAAACATCAATATTAAGTGACACATTATCCAATGCAAATTAATGCAGGAGAAATGAATACACAACCGCCAAGTGCAAGGAGGGGTCAATCTCTGAATGTTCACCAAGTAGATGAGGGAAATGAATTATCAGAAAAATTAATTCTGATGCAAATTCACACCAGGATGACAGCCACATCCAGCCAGAGTGTCAGTCCTGCTTGGTGTTCGATGGCATCATGGGACAGTCAGACAGGCCACTTTCTGGATCTCGGCTCTCCTTCTTCATACTGGTGGGCAAGTTGTGACACATCTGTGCTTCACCAACTATGAAGAGACAATAACACTGCTTACGGTGTATGCTTGTTCCACAGCTGAAGGGAGATGATGTGTGTTAAAGAACTTAACACAGTGTTTGGCACAAAACTGTATAAATGACGAGTATAACTGGATAATGACACATGGCAGGAGAGAGGAACAGGGAGGAAGGACCAACACACATACATTCTGTAGGCTGAAATACAAAATAGGCCCAAGGCCCCATGGCAGGGAGAAGCAATAAGAATGGATGTGATGAAAATCGAAGAGCTCCACCTGGCAGCTTGTTACAGGTCGGCCCTGTTGGCAGGGGGCAAGAGACAGTGGGGAGAGGGGCTGGTGAGGGTGCAGGTCTCCAGGAGCACAATGATGAAAGGAGCAAGGGACGAAGGCTGCAGAAATAAAAGGAGGGGTTACTGAGAGCCTGCTGGGGAAAAAAAAAGCAGCAGGTGTTGGTGATAAATTGGATGTGTATGGTGAAGGAAGAGAGGCAGAAATAACCCCAGGATATGAGCTTTGAAGAGCTGGGAGGACACGGGTGACAGTGACAGGTGGGAGGGATGGGTCGGTACCCACCTGTTATCTGCAGAGCAGAAAGTCCAGCTATAGCGCTACCGGAGGAGCAAATCGAACTTTGTCATTCTGAGTAATATTAGAGATCAGTGAAGAAGGGAAGACATAGATTAAGATCCTACTATTTTCTCCCAGACTTACTTGGAAACTGATATGGACATGAATTGATGAAAATAGTGACTATGATGAGGGTAGAAAACAAAAATGAAACAACTCTGCTTTGTGGCCAAGTGGAAAATCTGATTTTGGAAGCAAAAGGGATCAATTAGACATAGCAAAATCTACTTATGGTCAATGGAAAGCAAGCCTGCTGTGGGAATCCGCTTTGGTGTTAACACCATACCTGTGTTCTGTATGCTTCCAAGTCAGATTGCGGCCTAGGAATCCTAACAGAAAACAAAGGCAGAAAGCGTAAGGGAGTAATTCTCCCACAATAGGAGTATCACAGTGAATTCACAGTTACACATGTTTTGGTAATTTTGCAATTAATTGGGCCTAATATGGTGTTTTGTCAACCGCTGTCATCATAGGCTTTTCAGAGGTATCTGACAGTCTGTTTATCTCGCAAAGAGTTGCTGTATTAGAAAAAAAGAAAGAAAGAAATAATAATGTTAATATTTTAAGTTGCTGAAAAACTACTGGTAATTAGGAGGCTCACATGTCCCTAAATCAAAACAACTTTTGCAATGCTTTTCAGATGGCCATAAATGCAATCCACACATGAGAATTTACAGGGTTCTATAACTAGGGGAATTGTGATACCAGATTACATTTTACCCCAAGCAATACTATATTCTGCAACCGTAAAGACATGGGGCATATAGAGCACCTAAAGAAATTGGCAACATTACAATAATGGTTTCCATATTGAATGGCTTATTCCATGAAAATTATCCAAATACCAGTGGCGAAGAAAAGACTTTTGATTCCTTCCTGAATAACCACTAAGTACAAACCCTATCCTCCAGACAGAACACATGTACACTCTTACACACATATCCCTCAAACTATGTCAAAAGCACACACCAATTTCCTAACCCAAACTGAAAAGTCCTTGGCTCTCCAAATGACTGTAAATTGCATGGCTAAGTGCATATGGCCCCAGGGCTGTCACAATTACTTCTCCCGACAATTCATCACAGCATACTAATTCTATAATATCATTACTGCGTCTCTTCTCACTGTACTGATCCAGCCAGTTAATTTAATCAACTAATAATAGATTCAGAAATGGATGCAAGGGGCCCCAGCACTTCAAATTACATTACGAGAGATGTACCATAGTGCAGAGGATATGTTCGTCACCATTCAGACTAACTTCCACAGGGTAGAACTGGTGAAGTCACTTCTGCATATTTTTTATTTGTAACATCAAAGCCGTGGAATTTTCCTATAAAATCAGTGCTTTTTTAAACATAAAATATATTAACTATGTCAACAGGAGAAACATCTCTTTCAATGTGCAAGGTTCTTTGATATTAATAAGACATATGAAACTCAGAAGTTTTCACATGAGTTAGAAAAAAAAAACCAGAGTTCTTTTGATTCACTGCAACGCGAGCCATTCAAAGATGGACAATTAATTTTATTAAAATTTAATCTTCTCTGCAAATGTCAATGATAATTAGAAAACATTATTCTTTGACATTGCAGTCCATCTTGTATGTCATGAAGAGTAATAAGTCAATTTATTACGAAGAAAAATAGCCTGAAAAAAAAAACACTATAGAACACACAACAGGTAACATAAATGTCACAAATAGGTCCCTTAAATGTAGAGTTAAAACTTTATTATTTTTTAAAAAGCCGCTTAACTTGAACAATACAATTTCCTTTTATGACCATGTCTATGGGGAAGTACTTACAGTTTCAACTTGCCCTTGAAACAGTGACAGAAAGGAAAGGTAAGCAACCACCTTCAAAGGTAGATTTGTTTTGTGAGCTACAGGTGAATTTATTCACGCTACCTGTGAGGTCTTGGCAAGCTACTTCATTTGGGCCAGGGGTCCTGGAGTTACCAGCCACCTGCTGATAACTCAAACTTGAACTTGGTGCATTCATTCAAACAGTAACTGGTATTTTGCTCCACTGCATAATTTACAAATATTGGAATATTTCTTTCTTCCCCTGACTTTTCCACCAATAGCAAGACTTTTGTCTTGCTCCTCCACATGGAAGTGTTCTCAGAAGCCCTGACCTGAAAAGTCTTCAACTAGCAGCATGATTGCTCAAAATTCCATTAGCATGGGTTCAACTTAGTACTCCTGCCACTTGGTTCTTCAGTACACTCTGCAAGTTTAAAAATCAGGACACTTCAGGAAAAAAATAACTCTGCATTTCTATCTTCTACTACATATCAATAGAGCCTGTATGTTCATTCACCCAGATCCAGCAATTAGCTATAGGAACCCTAGAAGGGGGAAAACACCTTGTCCATTTAACAAGGTCCCCAGAACGCCCATCAATCTCCCTCACTGCTGGAGGGTCAGCAACCGCTTCTCATTCAGACAAGACAGAAGCAACTTCATTCCTGTTATTATCTGCACTTCCTGGACACCTGTAGCTATTAGAAAATTCCAAATTCTCCTGATATCAATGCAAATTTTCAAAGCTCTATACAAGGATTAAAAAAAACCTCATGTTTATCATACGCTTCTTATTTTTAGAATGAGCGTTCAGATTTTCTGCATATAATCATTTTATAAGATTAGTTCATGCATTTAGAAAATGTCAACCTTGAAACGCTAAGCGGAATTAGTTTTATTAGGAAAAAAAATTACATTCGAGCTTATTTCTATGAAGTCAGTAACTACCTGGCATGAATCTCCCCACTGTTAAAAAGGAAAGTGAGAAAATGCATCGTGGTACTGTTTCTTCTCAGTTATTTTGAGGAGCAAGTTTAAGTTCAGTAACATATCCATGCAATGTGACCTCTTTCCAAATGTGATTTGAATCATGTTTGCTTAGCCAAAATGCAAGGCATCTCCATGAGCAATGTAATATAACAAAACAAATAATTTTTCTTTCATCAATATACAACAGCTCTGTTCATTACGAAGAAACGTTAGGTGGTAAAGGATCCAGTGCTATGCATTTTATGCTTAAATCAATGTACTGTCTTGCAGTTACACCACCTAATGTGTTTTTAACTCATCTGCTACAGACATCAATGTGATTCTTATTTGATATTCAGCGTTAAGTTCAGCCTCATAAATTTAGAATTGCACTCTGTTATTTTGATGGTTATATATTAACCACGTACTGAAAGTTTTATGATTTTAGACTCAGCTTGGCTGTAAATCATACAGGTTCCATACGTGAGGCGTAGGGTCTACCTTGATTTTTATTGCTATGCTCAGAAAGAAATGGATGGATGGATGGATATTGGAAGGAGGTAAACCTACAATGTGTTTGGATAAATACTTTGGGTATGTAAGCAGTAAAGATATGCTTGAGAAAATTCAAATTAGACAACTCACTGAAAGCAGCCTTCTAGCCACGGAAAATAACGCAACAGCAAGGTATCACAAATTGGCAATCTTTTACATTAGTGCCCTCAGTGGTATGAGCCTTGACCTCACCAGAGTTCATCTGTGTTTACTCTGAAATGAGCGAGTCTGACAGATGTGGTTCTACCTGGGTTACAGGAAACAGTAGCCACCTGGGGGAGGGTTATGAGCACTCAATCTAATGTCTACACATTATTTTAGAGAGGAAAGTTGAATAAGTATATACACTCATATGACTTTTCTAACAAATAAACTAGGCTATAGCACTGTAACAGAATGATTCTCAGATAGAAGGATTTACTTTTGAAAATATAAACAGAATTGAATTAATAATGATTATCAGGGTTATTTTTTTAAAGCAAAGACCAATACCAGCAAAAACAATGACCACAAAAAAAAACCACCACCAGAGAAAAGTCTTCGGAAAATGATGATCAAATTTAGATCCAATCATAAGGCCTCCCTTGTAAAAGAGCTTTCCCAGTTAACCTACAGATACTAACCCAGTTAGACTTCTTATCCTCAGTTCCATTGGAAGTGATGAACATTTGGCAAAGTCTCAAATACTCATGCTGATGAATCCAATTTGGTCCTTGTACTGTATTTTTTATTTGTCATAAGTTGAAGTCATATATATTTTTTTCTCTCAATGACATATTGTCAAACTCTGCACTCATCTCCCCAAGTTAAACATGTAACATCTTACACTCCCACAGGCATTGCGACATATCTCAAAGGGAATGATGCCAGGCTGGGCCAAAAGATGGATCAGTTTGGATTTTGCAACCTTTAACCAGAAATATAACGCCGTTTTCTTTTTCTTTTTTTCTTTCCTATGTATCCCAAATCAATAGAGTACAAAAGGCCCAACTTTCCTATTTTTTTCCTGATATAAACATTACCTTGATTAGTGATTCATGAAAGTATGGATCAAGCAAGATTCCACATTTTCTTTTTTCTTTCACTAATTCTAAGATTGGTAATAAAGAATAGCATTTCTAGCCATATATATGAATATATGTTTTTATCCAAACATATTGTAGGTTTTCCTCCCTCCAATATTTCTAGCCATTTATATATTACATCCTAATTATGTATATTACATAAACCTAGGCAGTATATATATCTATAATTATATATATATATATATATATATATATTACATAAATATAGGTAGTAACATGTTTTTAGTAATCATTTTTATCACTGAAAGATTATCTGTGTATGATTTTTGCAAGGCCATTTAAAAATATTTTTGATAAAATGTAACACTCTATTTAAAAACTGACATTTGGTTTACAGGTAGGCATTACTCTAAATCTGTAGACTCGTATTTATGGGACATAAATCAGAATCACTCACCTGAGGGTTATGCATATGGACTGCAAGCAGAGCAGAGCATGGTTTGAGGTTCTGAGGGTCTAGCATGGGGCATTTGAATGCATCCCCCTGGTCCTGACCCAGCTCCCATGGTCCATCCCTCCCAGGGAAAATGACACTATTGCTCTGAGAACCACCCTTCCAGAATCATCCCTTCCCAGCTTCTCCCCTTCCTGCTTCTCTGTGAGTCCGTTTTGTAGAAGAAACCTTGGACCAGGTTTAAGAGAGATGAAGAGTCTAAAAGCCCCCTGGACCTAGAAAGTCTCACACGGCCTGTGACAGCTCAGTGAAATTTCAGATTGACTTTCAGGTGGACCCTCAAATCACACCAGATTCAATTTGGCAGCTGGAGGTTTGAGTAGCAGTTGAGAACAGACAAAGATTTCCATGGGCAGCCGTAATCCCTCCTAGGAAAATACTCTTAAGTAGTAAAGGTGTCTTGTACTTTTTTACACACACACATACAGGTTGAACAGCAGGTACTCAGTCAAAACAGATGATTTAAATGTGAACACGATGCTGTGAGAATGCAGATAGTGTCAACAGCACGTCTAATAACTGAAAGTTGGAAATGTTAACCCCTGATTAATTCAGGTGTATCTTATGCATGGAGGAGTACTCCTTTTGAAGTTGAATGAGCTTTAAAAACGTTATCAAGCAGAACAATGTAGAGTCATTAGAGATTCTAGATTTCCTTGTAACGGACTTCTTCAACTATCTGGAAACTGAGTGGAAATATTTTAACCTGTCATGTAGTTACTTTTCATTATCATACACACACACACACACACACACACACACACACACACACACACACACACTTTAGCCAATGCAGAAGAACAATACTTGTCTCTTTACTTAAATTTCAATGTGTGCTTGACAAGTGACATCAGGATAGCAATGCAATCTAAATCAAGTGTATTTTATTTTTAAATTTATGGTGGTTTTGGTTATCTAGTTTACCATCCTTTCCTATCCTCACCCAGGGTGTGTAAGTGGCCTGAACAATGTCACCCAGAGAAGCAAAACCCTGAAACTCAGCTTAGAATGCACCTACATCTAAGAATAATCCACACACCACATACTTCATCTCACGATATTTCCATCTGACCAATCAAGTAACTCTTTTCATGAGACTTGCACTTTTAGGGAATTTCTCAAGGGAATATGTGAAGAATAAAAGAATACCCAAGCTGGAGTCGCACATTTTGGATGCTTCAGATGTGTTATTGGGTCTATAGGTCAAGTCTCCACTATATTACACCAGAGCTTCCAAAAGAAATTTTAATTTTGACTGGGCATTCTTTGCAGTATGAAACACAATGTTCTGAAATATGCCTGAAATATGTAAAATAAAAGGGCAGACACTTTAAATGTATAAAATTATAAAGTAGGGCCCAGAAACTGCATTTGTTCTAAGTTCATGGTCAATCTCTAACATAAGTAAGAATGGCGTGGAGGTTTCCCTCGTCTGAGGAAATTTTCTGGAATAATTTTAGACTTTCTTTGTGTATAGAAGAGGTTGTCGATTTATCTGATTTTCAAACACATGGTGAACTCTATGGGGAGAATCTCTGATAAATCAGATTGTTTGCTTAAATATATTTAATATTTTATTTATTTGAATATTCTGTTACAATGTATTCCTATTTGTAATATTTGTTAATTTTTATAAATGTCTTGCATAGAATGCAGATATGATAAAGGCACTACAGAGATGCATCTTATGTCTATACCACAGAACAGAATAAATCAACTTATTGAGCATATGGTTTATTAGGCTTCAATAGCTTTTTTTCCAAGATGATTCTAAGCACCATATTTTGAAAGCTAAGGTAGTGGGTTGTTGTTTTTGGATATTTGCCGTCAGAACGATAGGCCATCTGTCTCAACAAGTGAAAAGATATGAGTGCTTTGATTGCTATTTTCCTAACCAAGATAAATTCTAATGTATTTTACCATGCTGATTAACCAGATATGACATTATGTCTTGGAGGGTTTTGCTGGTTTCATCTCTGTCAGAACTGCATGCTGTTCACAGATATTCCTGTGTAATCTACAGTGAACATGTGGGACCTTTATTTTCGGGCGCCAGAGAGAAATGCAAACCAAAACAACAGATCTATATCACAGTGAAATCATAGAATTAGTATTTTGTTTAGCTGAGTGATGAAGTGTATATGAATTATAAAATTCCATTTCAAATTTTTCCCATTGATATGTTCTTTAAGATATAATTATCCCTACCTTTAAAAAACTAATAAAAGCAGGTTTTTTCCAAAACTGCATGAATATTTTCGTATGAAAAACCAGCATTAGTGTGAAAAATTCCATTAAGGATCACATACAAATGGTATTTTCCTTTTATCGATGTGATATTATATTTTATTATTTAATAAATCAGACACAAAACCACCTATAATCTTATATTGTATACACGTGACTATCAGTATTTCTGAGCACATATTTTTAGTCTCCTCTCTGTGTGAGTTTATCATTTTTTTTAGAAAAGCTTAAGTGGCTCTATCATGTATAGGATCAAATGTTAGCCTGCTTATTAAATTAACAGCAGAAGAAACACTTCTCTGTGTTATTAAATTTTCATAGTTGCTTTTAAAATTGTCACTTCATGACACAAAATTCCTTATACTATTTTCGCAACTAATTTTGTAAGTCTATCTGTTCTTTTTTTGGGTTATGTATCATATTTTCGTGAGCATTATAACATGAAAGCAAACAAATGCCAATCTTTAGCTAGTCTACATCCCTGAACACTGTACATCAAATTTACTCATTGCCATGAAATAAATCGACATAAAAATGGATGTTTCATTTCTCATCTAATTGCCTGATTCTTTTAAATGACCTTTGTGAGTTACTAGGCAAGAAGACTTGAATTTGCTCTGTGCCCCAAGAGACATTTTCCAAATTACAGAATAAAGTTGTCTTTCAAGTTCTCCTGAGCAAGATGTCTTCAGTACTTTGTGTCACCATACATGTTATAAAATGATTGCACATATGTTTATAACTTTAAAATAGTATATAACTGTGTACTAGATTTGGGGAGTAAGTACACAGGAAACATACAGGTCTGAAATAGTATTTCTTGGCTGCTACCTAGCCCAAAAGTAAGTGCTTTAGCACATCTCTAACATACTCAATAAGCTTGCTATTATTAACTAAAGACTGCATTTCAAGTACATTACGGCATCACTTGAAGTAATAGCAACTGAAATGTACCTACCTAATGGAATCGATCTTTCATAAAGACTGCAGTAAAGTATTATCAGAAGTCACTTACTGAACTTTATTTCTCAATGATATAATAAAAAGTAACATGTCAGGAATAAAACTGCCATTTGTCACCTGGATCTGGCACTTCATGAATGTTATCAGGAAGGGGGTAGGCATTCCTTGTGTGACACAATACAAGTCAAGATTAGCTGTTTCCTAAAGCTTCTTGCCGAAAGGACCCAAATTTGCTCATTCCCCAGAGTCAAATGCTAATGGACTAATAATATACCTATATACAGAAGTGCTATGTGCCAAAGGAAGAGCTTTGTTTATGGAAAATGTTTTCAGAGAAAATTCCTAAACAGATCTGTTTCCAAGCTGCCCCAGAGTCTTCAGATTAAAAAATAAATGGGAGGATTATATTTTGACAGTGACCAACATTTTTGTTTTCAGTTCTGTTTCTCTACTTTGCTTGAATACCTTTGGGTTTCATGGCATATTTGCTAGATTTGATATCTTCAAGTATAACACGAGATCCACAATAGGCCATAAGTGAACAGAGTATGTGATGGAGTTTTGGTATTTCCCAGGGGAAAAAGCCTGGAAAAGTAAAGATTTCTTGGATACATTGGACTGAGATGATTAGAATGTAAAGAAGGACAATTCCTTTCAAGTTCTGGTCCTCAATATTCAACGGAGATGCTTTTCCTATATTGAAAAAATGCTCTGTTTAAAATAATAATAAATAAATAAAAACAGCCTATGGGCTAACTTCTGTCATCCTGTACTTTTTGCTTGCCTTCTGAAGATTCTTTCATTAAATTTAATTGAGATATTAAGAGACTTCCTAACTAATTATATATTATATTTAATTATTAAAGTTTCTGATTTGTGATGGCTCAACTTGGGAGATTTTCAGCTTTATGAAAACAAAACACATTCAGAAGAAAGCATACTTTACCTTGAAGTTTGTCCTTTTTCTGTTTTAGAAATATGTGGGCCGACATTCTCTCATGATGCTCCCTAGGGTAGCAGGCTGGGGCTGGGTAACCAGGAGGGAAGACCACAGTAGTGGGCAGTGTGCACATCTCTATGCTTTTACACTCAGTGAGGTTAAACTGTTGAACCTTCTATTATGCCATTGTTAAATTATCAGAAGACCCCTTGTGCCAAGTTGAAGGACATTTGTTTTGATTTTTTTTATTTCTTCCATTACTTAGAAAAGCAGAAAATCTGGGAAAATTGTATGCTACTCCCAAGATTGTATCAGCTGACCACAATATAGGCTCTCTCTTTAATCAGAGCATGTCCCTATCCTGGACAGTCCCAATGCTTGGCAGAGTAAGTCACACTCATCTCTGGTCACTACAACTCCTGCATAACTTATTTCTCAGCGCCCCCCCCCCCATCTTGTTCCTGTTAGCAATTGAGGTTGAGATCATTGATTTCAGGGTCCCAGCACCTCTACAATCCATACATTTAATCCAACACAATGACAAGGATCCTAGGAAAAAAATGAATTTGACTGCCCCAGAATCAAGGACAAAGCAGGTGATATATTTCAAATGCATATAGAATTAACCTGTTCTCATTTCTTCATTTTCCTATTTGCATTCGGTGTTTTCTCAAATGAATTGCTGGTGTGTATTTTTCTTGAATATTTAATTAATACTGTAAACAAACTCCTTGTTTTTTTATTAAATTTTTAATCAGGAATTACATACGCCCTGGCATCTTGAAATACAGCATTATGTCCACTAAGGAAGATGTCCGTGTGACTCAGTGGTCAGTCGGTGAAACCAGCATTACCACAGCATAACCTCAGGCCAAAGCAGACCTGATGTGAAGAGGAACTTGCAAACATACAGAAATCAATCCCTCCCTTAGGGAACAATGGGACACAGGAAATACAGTGAAAGAATTGGAAGTCCAAAGTATCTAGATTCTTCTCTTGCTTCAGTCATACTAACCACATGATCTTAGATAATACATTCCTATGGATGACAGTCAGTTTCCTCGTCTGGAAAATGCTTTTTGTTCTCAGAGTTTGGGGAGGAAAAAAAATAGTGCTCATTATAACTGATGACACCGCATAGACTATAAATCAAGGGATACTATTGATGGTAATTGTTTTAAAACTCCAACTGATAGAGCAAGGCGGGTGGTTCCCTGCTGATACTTATTCACATTTTATATTTTAAGGATTTGACCAGGCCCTGAAACATTCAATCTACTTTCCTTCAGCATATGCAACTAAGCATGCAATTGCAAAAATAATTGAGCTCTTTAAGTCCATCGATAATACTTCGTTCTATGAATATGCATGGGGAGAATAATGCAATTTCCACAGGGTGCCTAATGTCAGATTGCAGAGAGAGAAGCTGATTTTGATTTGGAAAGTAAAGCAAACCCATAAATAAACATCCTGGGTGAGAACTGACAACAGAATTTCCACAAACTGAAAGGAAACTTGAGGATGAGGAAGTTGAATTAAACAAGACTCTGCTCACCTTTTGCAGGCTCGTGGAGATGCATCGCTTCCGTGCAGCATTTTGTTTTTTTGTTTTTTTTTTTTTTACTTTAGCTTTCGATCCGGTGGGCATCTCTCTTTGATTTAATTACTTCAGAAACTTAAGGTATACCTTCTTCTCTACAGGATCCTGTTTATACTGTATTTTTTTTTTTTGTTTCAACAAAAATGTGAAACTTTTAACAGTACCTGATAAATGACACTCCAAGCCTCAAGATGTAAAAAAGGCTTAGTTTTGGGGTTTGTGAAATCCTGGATTACCTGGTGAGTCAATTACATTATCTTTGCCTCAACACATAAAGCTATGAAATGGGAAGCCTTGTCTAAGTTTCTCTTTGGGGATGGTTTCAGGCATTGATTTGGCTTATTTATTTTGAATTGGACTATATCTAAGGCACAGGTATGTGGGGTTTACTTGCTTGGATTACAGGGTGAGGCTGAGTTAGGAAATGATGAACAGAAACAATTCTCACGGGGCTTTGCTGGATCTTTCTCAGAGTGCACTGTCAATATGAGGAGATCTCCAAAGCCTTCACTTGCTTAATTTAAAATAGATTGTAATAGCCGGGCATTACTCAGATTACTTTTATGTACAATGTCAAGGAGCACGCAGGAAGGCTCACAGGATGCAAGTGCTTATTCAAGAAACGGGAAATTGTTCGGCAGTTGTTATTTCATTGAATGCTTACATCAGGCCAAAAGGGAAACACGGTATGTTCATTCACAAACTAGATCCCATAGCTAACAGGCCAGCAGAAGAACTGAGATGCAAATGGCTCTGAAGCCATTTATGCTAGATCATTCCAAAATTATCCACAGATCTACAGATCAAAACTCACAGGGCCTCCAAAAAAGACAAACATATGCCCATTAAATGATGACTGGTAAAATAAATACAATGGACCCATGCAATGGAGGACTGTGTGTCCATAAGAAGTAACGAAGTACCACTATATACTGGAATTGAGGTGAACGTTGAGAACACCATGCTAAGTGAAAGAAGAGTCATAAAGGAGCACATATGATATGATTCCACTCCATGCATTTTCCAGACCAGGAAAATCCAGGAAGATAAAGTCGATTCATGGTTGTTAGGTAGGAGCAGAGATTGGACAGGAAGAGTAAGGAATAAGTGTTGCAGGTTTCTGAGTTGTATGTGGGAACAATAAAAGACAGTATACCCATAGCCTCAGCCATTCAATCAACACAGAAACCAACGATTTTCTTTTTTTTTTTTCTTTTTTTCTTTTTTTGGTTTTACGAGGTAGGGTCTCGCTCTAGTCCAGGCTGACCTGGAATTCATTATGTAGTCTCAGGGTGGCCTTGAAGTCATGGCGATCCTCCTACCTCTGCCTCCCGAGTGCTGGGATTAAAGGCGTGTGCCACGAAGCCCAGTTTAGAAACCAAAGATTTTCGACACAAAGACCCCTAAGCTCACAACATTAAGGCAGCCTTAATACTCACCCACCACGACTCAGGGAACTGAGCGGAAGAGGGAGTGAAAAGATTCTGAGAGCCGTGGTGGAGGAGACTATCCAGAGGCATGTCACCCCTCAGTAACAGCACACTTGGGCCAGGAGTACTGGGCTGAGTACTAGGCTATCCATGATCCCCTGCCACAAGGAATGATCCAGAAGACCCATGGAGGAGGATATCCAGCTGATTGGGCATGGGGAGGGGGGGCATTGGGGAATTGGGGATAACAACTCATTGTTTGCCCACTGAATAATGTAACTCGTTATGTACAATAAAAATATAAAAAAGACAGTCTACAACTAAAACGCTAACGATTACACAGTCCTATGATGACACTAGAAACATCACACATTTTTACCTTCCATGAGTGAATTACACACTATGTGAGTCATGTGACTACCCATGGAACAACTTCATAGTCTGAGTCATTAGAAGAGGGCATTAACAAGTTGATGGCGATGATGACACTCACAGAAAGATCATTACGTGTTTTCATGGTCAGCAGTTCTGTGTCTTCTTTGTTGAAAGTGTGATGAAAAATATGACATTTCATGCAAGCACATGGCTGGTGGCCTCTGGAAGAATTGCTTTCAGATTTTTTGGAAGAACTGGATCTCTCTTGAAAGGGCAACACCAGAGCTTTTCCATTTTCTTTTATTTATTTATTTATTTTCTTTATTATCCATAATTAGATATACATAATGAGCGAATAATGTGTTGATGTCCCCAATTCCCTGATTTCCCTCTTCCCTGTCCCCAATCAGCTGGGTATCCTCTTCATTTGCAGTCTGGATCAGTCCATGGGGCAGGGGCTTATGGATAGCCAAAGGAGTCAACCCAGTTCCACCCCACTTTGTATGTTGTTACTGAGGGGGGTTATGTCTCTGGATATTCTCCCCCACCATGGCTCCTACAATCTTTCCGCCTCTTCTTCCTCTCAGTTCCCTGAGTTATGGTGGGTATTATTGTTGAGGTCTTACTTAAAGGTACAGTGCCTAGGCTCAAGGGATAATTATGACATGGGTGTTTGTTCGGGGATCCTGGTGTCCTCAGTCATTTTTATAACCTTAAAATCACTGCCCTTAATTGTTAGGGAAATTCCCTGGGAAATTTCACTGTCACAATGTCACAGGCCTGCTGTCTCTCACCATCCAGAGTCTTTATCTGCCACCCATGTCTTTTCACTATCCGCAAGTTCAGTGACTTATTTTAGCCTAGAGGCAGGAGAAGCACAGATCATTTTCATTTCGTGTTAAATTGGTTGAGAATTTAGGTATCATTTGCTTCATCAAAGGTAAGTAAAGGATGGAAATAGTTTATAATTCTCTAGGAAATCATTATTTTCAGAGAGAGGGAAACTTGATGAGGATATTCTATGAAGTGTTTTAACACATGCTGCTATTCTTGTGCATATCACCTCCAAAAGAGATGAGAAATCTTTTGATGATGAGAAAATTACTTTAAAAAAAAAACCACACACACACACTAATAGTAGCAGGCCATAAAGGCATGGCCAAGGAGGGAAGGAGGCTAGTATGATGTCCATACTAATTTCAAAGTCATCCCTGACTTTCTGTGTTATTCCCTAGTGCAAGTTTGCACATCTTTATAATGCCCTCAGAATAATTTATCACATAGTAAAGATTTTAAAAAATCATTATCCTTTTGATCTAAAAGTCCTTATATTTCAACTTTAATAAGTTCTTTCTGAAGAATTTGCCACGTATATTTTACTCCTCAGAGAAATCAACACCAGAACATTCAAGCAAGATCTTAGGGTTTTTTTCAATCCCATTTAAAAAAATTAAATAATTTCATTTTTCTTGTTTTTGTTGTGTCTCTGTAGCCTGACAAATATTTTGGGTGCAAAATGTATAGACCTGTGAAGTGTTTAGCTTTAACCCAAAGTTGTGAAATCATTAGGAGGGATATCCAGACAGTTTCTTGAAGATGAGTACCCAGACATTTCTCATAAAGTCTTGAAGTTAGTTTGACATTAGGATACATTTCTTGCTTATGGAAGATATACTAGTATTGCTTAAGTAATCCATAAACAACAGTCACCTGTGTTTCATTGTATGGATACTTAAATCTGTTTTTTAATTTTACTTTAAAAAAATCATGGAGAGATGGCTCAGAAGTTAAGGCATTTGCCTGCAATGCCTAAAGACCCAGGTTAGATTCTTCACGTGAAAGCAGATGCACAAAGTGGCACATGTGTCTGGAGTTTATTTGTAGCGGCTGGAGTCCCTAGCTTGCCCATTCTCTTTGCCTCTCTTCTACCTCTCAATGCTTGTGAATAAAGAAATACATTTAAAAAATAGTTTTAAAAAGATCAAGGATGATATATATTTCAACTTTGTTTGGCCTCTGAAGAACCATCTATAGGAATATAGACACAGACCTCTCAGATGTACTAAAGGTCTAAATTTAGAGATATTTTGATGTGATTCTATATTAAACCACATCCAAAATCATCACGATTACACACACACACATACACATACACACACACACACACACACACACAGTTCTAAGCTGATAATTCTTCAAATCTTTTTATTGAGGAAAAAAAAGCAGAACCATGAACAAATCCACTCTCCCTTGTTTCTTGTAAAGGCTTTACCTCAAATCCACAGAAAGCTGCACAATTTGGAGCTTTTAGGCCTTCCTATGCATCAGCTTTAAGCATATGTTTCTTTTATAAGCTTCTCAGAGGACTATACAGAGAGACAAAAATTAACTCAAATGATCACACCGTATCATTGCATCATCTAAGCATGGTCACCCAGGGGTGGATTAGACAACAAGGTTGTGAGTCTCAGAGTCCTGATGCTGCTGACTCCAAGGGAAGCCCCGGAGAATGATTGTTATTTGAAATTTCCTTCTACTCGTAGAACAAAGGGCCTGGAAACACTAACAGTACTTAAGGAGTGGAGTGCTGGCTATGGGATATAAATTGTGGTAAGCATTTGGCTTATCACGACATCTCCTTTGATAGTTAATAGAATAAATCTCTTACATCGGGGATAGAAGAGGAGGAGGAAGAGAACAGGGATCTTCACTGAGAGTGTGGGATGGACAGTAACCATAAGGTGTTATAATGATCATACATAATGATCATAAGGTAAGTGTGTCATTTTCCCCAACTCCATAGTATGTATGTCTCAAAATACAAAATTCATCTGCACTTGCTACATGCTCATACTCGGTTCTGTGTATTTTTGTAACCATTCAGATTTGATATACACTTTCACTGTATAGGGTTATAGGTGAAAAAGCTTGCATTCTGGTTTAAAGTCAGTTTAAGGGATTTTCCAGGAATGATTTTTTTCAGTCTATGTTCATCATTTTATACCTTGCTTAAACATAAATCCTAAGATGTTATACTAATACCGGGGAATCCCCACAACAACCTTCCAGTATGAATATTTATATTATCTTTTTATAATTTTCCTGGTAATCCAAAAAAAATCTCAGAAAGTATCAAAAATTGACTGGTTACCTAGCTTTTAAATTGAAGACGTGCGATTCAGATCCAGTTAAATTAAAAAGATAGGTTTCAAATCCAGCTCTGTCTGAACCAAAGTTAAGCTTTAACTGCTTCTGTTATTTAAAAAAAAACAGTGCTGCCAATCTTGTCTTCTTTAACAGGGATTATTAAAAAGCTGTTGGACTATATGACATACTCTATTAAAGAATCAAAAGAAAGAAGGGCCATTAACTCCACATTCACTGGGTGGGTAGGTGAAATGAAGTTACAGGAGAATATACCCTCTACTGTCCCCTTCTCCACCTTGGCTTCTCCTCTGTCACTGGGGAAATGACAGAGATGGAATGAAGCCACAACTGACAACAATCCAATGTAATTACAACAAGAATTAATTTGATCCATGAGTTTTATGGAATTCTTCAATGTTGGAACCTCAGCGTTATGATAGGAATTATCACTCCTGTTCTCTGAGCAGGGGAGGGAGGGTTTTCTCAATTTGAATAAACATTAGTTGGTTTTAAATGGATTACTGAAGCCTATTTATCCTCAAAAAAAACTGATTGAACTTAAGAGTTAACTACAAAGTAGTTTAAAAAAAAGAAAGTAGAAGTTTCAATTGAAATTCATTTTTACTGTTTGGTTGTAAAACATAACATAGGCTGACCGTGAACCTGGAAGCTTCCTGTTGCCTAGTCCTCACAGAAGCAAAAGGTGCTATGAGGCAGCTGGGGGGAGAATTGTCCCCAACAGTCTTACTCAGCTATGTACCCTGCAGATGACAGTACTGACAGGCCAGGGAAGATGTGCCCACCACTACAACCCTGGCAAGTCTGGAATAGGAGGAACCAAAGGCTCTGCTCTCTGAATGAACTTAAAGTCTGCTCTGTAAGACATCATTTTCTGGATTACAAGAATGGTCTAAAGCCCATAGATAGGAAGTTATAGGCCCTATGAGGAACCTGCTGCTATTGTTTTGGTAACTGGCCATAATGTGTCATCCAATTAGCTGTCAGATGACCATGTTTATACCCATAGTTCACTGGTGCTGTCAACTTTGGTTAGAGAAGCCCCCCGCCCCAGTGTGTAAGTGTAACTGCAGGGGTTCATACTGGTTAAAGTAATAAGAATATGTGAAATTTGAATGATCAGCCATGGATAAGACATCTCTATCACCCCCTCAAGGTTTGGAGATTATTTCAGAAGAGGCAGAAAGAACGTAGGTGCTGGAGGAAGAGAGGGTTGTGGTGTAGAAGGCCAACATCCCGGACATGACTGTCCCAGTCTTAAGTGACATCAACTGTTATTATCTGCACAAGGTCCTTCCATACAAGATGGGCTCCCAAACATCCTCTCATAGAAGTGGGGACTCATCAAGCTTCACCCCATTCCAAGAATTTAAGTGAATTAGTGGTACTGGTGGAGGAAAAGACATGGTCTTGTGTGATGTCACCATTGGAAAGGCACCCATGTTCCTG
>PVHP010009927.1:0-50240 GCA_004024765.1 Zapus hudsonius | reverse complement strand
TGTTCAGCCCTCGGTTCTCTACCCCATGACTTCTGATTCTCGAGACCAGTAAAATTCTATATAGTGAAGTCTCTGGTACTGTTACGGGAGGTGAGCACACTTCTCCTGGATGCACAGATGAAAGTAACATCTGTGTGCTATAAACAAATCACTGGAGAAGTGAATAGTAGAAGGGAGATTATGCACAGACACAATCCATGAGCGTTCAGTGTTATGGGGGCACATCCTCAGTTACCCCAAAACTCAGCAAGAGGACATCCTCAGTTACCCTAAAACCCAGCAAGAGGACATCCTCAGTTACCTAAAACCCAGCAAGAGGACATCCTCAGTTACTCCAAAACCCAGCAAGAGGACATCCTCAGTTACCCCAAAACCCAGCAAGAGGACATCCTCAGTTACCCTAAAACCCAGCAAGAGGACATCCTCAGTTACCCCAAAACCCAGCAAGAGGACATCCTCAGTTACCCCCAAACCCAGCAAGAGGACATCCTCAGTTACCCCAAAACCCAGCAAGAGGACATCCTCAGTTCAGTTACCCCAAAACCCAGCAAGAGGACATCCTCAGTTATCCTAAAACCCAGGTTACCTGGGCAATCACAAGGCAACTGTAATTATATTTCTATGTATAAAGCACCAAAAAGATGAATTTACACCTTACATAATTGCCTTGCAAGAAAGTTCAAGGTGTGAGGCCCTAGCTTCCAGGCAGAGTGGCACCAGAGAAAGGAAAAAGGAAGCAAAGAATGGAAGAATGGAAGGAAGGAGAAAGAAGGCAGCAAGCAGGGTGCTGCAAGCCAACTCCTTGGAGCTTTGGTGAAATTGTAGCTGCTGAGTACTTCTGTTCTTGGCCACGCAGCTCCTGTCAGAAATCTGAGAAAGATTAGACTTTTGAAAGCCCCAAACCTTTCAGAGTTGAAATTCTGCCTCAAGATTCTATCCTCAGTCCTCTCTCTGTCTGTCTCTCTGTCTATCTCTCTGTCTGTCTGTCTATGTCTGTCTCTCTGTCTGTCTCTCTCTGTCTGTCTCTGTCTCTATCTTTGTCTCTGTCTCTCTCTGTCTCTGTCTCTCTCTGTCTCCGTCTCTGTCTCTCTCTCTCTCCCCTTTCCCTCTCTCTCAGGGGTTTGCCTGTGGGAGGTACACCCCTCCACCACCCATCGCTCCTGTCATGGGGAAAGTTGCCTCTAGATGCCAAAAGAAACCAATAGAATCGTGGCACAGAACACAGACCTGGAAGCCTGGCACCCAAGAAGAGGACACGACGAATGAGGGCAGAAAGGACGGAACAGACACACATGGCGCTGGGACTATTGGATTTTTTTAATGAAACACATGAAACAAAGTGCACACTCCATCCTTTAATCAAAGTATTTTTAGAAGGATTAAAAATCCCAGTGTAAAACATAATCCTTTCAATTTATTAAAAGAAAACATTTGATAATATCTTAATGTCCTTAGGGTTGGGAAGAATTTCTTAACAAGATACAGACAGGATTTATAAATATGACTATGTTAAAATGAAATCTTTGGCTCTTCAAGAGACATTATTTTTGAGTATGAGGAGATAATCCTCAAGATAGGAGAAATATTTGCACATACTATATATATTTTACAAGACATACATACCCCAAATATATAAAGATGGCTTACAAGTTAATAAAAAATGACAGTAATCCAGGAGAGAAATGGAAAATGCTATCTGTAAGTAATTCATAGTCTGAAGGGAGCCCAGGCACCTGAAAGGTGCTCACCTCCTTAGCCAATCAAGGTAATGCAAATATAAATAAGCTAGACATTTTCACCAATAGAAATGAAAGAGATGGGGGTTGTGGGGATGCTCAGTTGGAGCTTGCTTTGCAAGCATGAGGCCCTGAGTTTAATCCCCGGTACCCATGCAAAAACAAAGCTGGGTATGGTGGTGTGCTTCTCATCCCAGTCCTGGGGAGGTAGAGACAGGCAGATCTCTGGGACTTGTTGGCCAGTCAGTTTAAGCTACTTGGTAATTTCCAGGCCAATGAAAGAAGACTCTGTCTCAAAAATGATGGATGACACCTGAGACAAATGATACTCAAGGTTGTCCCCTGACTTACACACACATGTACACACACACATGTACAACACAGGCACACACACATGAACATGTACAAAACAGGAAATGAAACAGATGCCACAGTGTGGTAAAACAGGAACTCTGCTTGGAGAAGTGTGCACTGGTGTACCCCTTTTGGAAGCAAATCTGCAATGATACCCTTATTAATCATCTGGACTCAAAAGTCTAAACAAAGATTAAACTTTCTTCCCTCCATGACTTCCAGTAAACCTGTTCTGCCAGTTTTTTCTCTGCTCACAGTGGCCTCACACACTATGCAATGCCAGAGGTAAGCCTATAGCTGTGGCTTGAACTGTGTCCCCCACAAATTCATATGCTGCAACCCCTTATCCCCAGGGCTCTACTCAGAAGGAAGGCTCTTAGAAGGTGCTGTAAATGGAACATTGGTGTCCTTTCTCTTCTCAAGTTATTATATTAAAACCTAATTCCTGGTATATGATGTATTGGGGGTTAGACCATTGTGAGGTGGGGCGCCCATGGATGGGATTGGTGCTCTTATTGTCTAAAATGCTCTCCATGTAAGGTCACAACGTGAAGGCAGCTACCTAGGACCCATGAAGTGGGTCCTCACTAGACACTGAATCTTCTAGCACCTTGACCTTGGACTTCCTGTGAGAATGTAATTTGTACTGTTCAAGCCACTCGGTCTGTGACTTTTTGCTAAGGATGACTGAGCAGAACTAATACACCAAACAAGAAATATAAGTGACTTGATATGAGAAAATGACGCATCTTTTGGATGTTTATAAAAAGGACCAGAGGAACTCGGATTGGGAGGGTGGGTGAGTGGAGATGGCTTTCCAAATTGGAAAGTAAAATAATTACTTTCCAAAAGCAATGAATGGTTAATGAAATCCTATTTGAAACTACAAGGGTTGTTCTCTTACCTTGGCAAGTGAATGCATAGCTTCCCAAGAATATGAAAATAACAAATCGTTTTTAGGAAAAAACAATGAACTTGAGTGGGCTATCTTTCCACTCAGCAAAACAAAATCGAGTTGGTGACTTAGGTACACAGATATAAAGTGACCTGGAAGATGTTACAGTGCCCCTACACGTGTATGCCTCTGTGTGTGTGTGTGTTTGTTTGTACTTATTAAAGGAGGCATTTCAAATCAATTTGAAAAAAGCAGCCTTAATACTCATACAGCAGCTTTAATACTCATCCACCACGACTCAGGGAACTATGCGGAAGAGGGGGCGGAAAGATTGTGAGAGCCGTGGTGGGGGAGACTGTCCGGAGGCATGGCACCCATCAGTAACAACACACTTGGGCCAGGAGAACCAGGCTGAGTACTAGGCTCTCCAGGGTCCCCTGCCACAAGGACTGATCCAGACGGCCCACGGAGGAGGAGGATATCCAGCTGATTGGGGATGGGGAGGGGGTCATTGGGGAATTGGGGATAACAACTCATTGTTTGCCCACTGAATAATGTAACTCATTACAGTCAATAAATATATATTTAAGACTTAAAAAAAAACCCAGTGGCTTAGTCTATAATGGCTTCAAATAATTAGACCTTCATCAAACAAGAAAGCTAGATCCTTGCCCAACACCACATAGCTGTCATGATTTCCCTGAGGAGAGATGAGCCCAAGATGTAAGAAGTTTGTTAGGTCTTTGGAGAAAGACTTTCTTGTTCCTATGAAAGAGACAGGTAATGCAATTCTTCCAGCTTCTCTGGATTTGCTGGGAGTCAGAACACGAAGTCTGTCTCTGCCGACAGACAGACAGACAGCAGGGGTCTAAAAAGACCCTAATGCTAACAGAGCCCACTTACCTGCCGCTTTATTCTATACTGCCTGAACTTTGTGTCATCAAGATGAATTCACCAACCAGTGTGTCAACAGTTTTTAAATTCTAATTACCTACGTAATTCTCATTACCTCAATTCCTTTCTTGCTTCCCGTTTATTTACCCTCACCTGACACATCCTGGCCATCCTTTAATTTTAATCTTTTGATATTATTTTATGTCAACTTGGATGAGCAGTTGTTGGATTGCCTGATTGATCTGACTTCAGCCGAGAGCTCTCTACCCATTATTAAAGGGACTTAAAAGAGTTGACATTTGTTGGCATGACCTGTGCTTGGTGCTGTTCCTTTGATCTTCTTTGTGTCTTACCTTCTTTCTCCCTGTTTACTTTCTAGCTTCTCTTTGGCTTTGTGGGCATTATTCTGTTTGCATTTATCTCCTGTAGTGATCTGCTTGAAGTTCCATGACTACTGACTAATCATGAAATCCAAATGTATCAGCCAGGATTCAGTGAGGAAAATGACTCCCCAGTTATTCCAGGACTGAACGACTTAATACAGCACTGAGGGTCTGCACCCACGTTAGAAGAACAGGGTTGAGAAGGTCACCCATGTACCATTCACAGGCCAGACAGAAGGCCTGAAGTGGGAGATTCTCTGAGCTTATCCAGAAACCTCCATGAGATCACAGAAAGTCCATGTTCAAACCACAGGTGTTTCAGGAGAACAACTTGACCTTCCAGATACCTCAGGGGTGTCACTCATGGCTAAAAGCTAACCTGCAACCATTTACCATTGGGGTTGACCACAGACAACCAGCAGAGTATATTCACTATTTTAGTAAAATATAAATGCTAAGTTCATTATGTGTAATGGGGAGTCAAAAGTTCTTAACTGCCTCAGCTACCTCCATTTCCAGTCTTAAAAAAAAACTTTTATCGATAGCTTCCATAATCATCAATCATAAGCCATTATGATTCCCTCTCCACTCTCTCCCATATCTCTTCCCCCTCTCAATTAGTCTATTTTGTTTCATGTCATCATCTTTTCCTCCATTATGTGTAGGTATTATCAGGCCCTGTGAAGTCATGAATATCAAGACCATTTTGTGTCTGGAAGTTTGTATTGTCAGCAGTCTTCCCTTCCTTTGATTCTTACAATCTTTCCACCACCTCTTCCACAATAGACCCTGAGCCTCGGGAAGTGTGATAAAGATGTCCCAGTGCTGAACACTCCACTGTCACTTCTTCTCAGTACTATGGAGTCTTTTGAGTTATCCCAGTGGTCACTGCCATCTGAAAAAGAGAAGCTTCTCTAGATAAGAGTGAGAGTAGCATTATTACGTGGGTATGCTCATTTTTTCAAAAAAAATGTGCTTGTATGGGAGTTTAGTCAGACAACAGCAGGCATGACTCCCCTAGGGCTCATGACCTACCCCACCATAGGCTTTTGATTAGGTCTTCAGTACCAGGCATGCTTCCCCACCCCCACCCTGTGGAACAGACCTCCAGTCCAATTAGAGAGCAGTTGGTTTCCCCCACAATAGCAGTGCCACTATTGCCCCAGTTGGCTCATTTGGCCTGGCTGGCCAGTCTTAAGGCTTGCAAGGTCCACTGCTGTTCACCACCATTGATGACTTCTCTCTCCCATAAGACTGCAGGCAGCCATAGATTTTTACAGCTTTCTTGTCAGCTGGTTAACAGGGGGGAGATTTCCAGCTCAGCTCCAGCTTGATTTCTCAGTGACCTGCAGCCCAAGCATATGTGTTCTTCAGCAATAGGGTCTTACCATCTCATTCTATGGGCAACCAAGAACCTTGGCAATGACCTGTAATGTTTTTGGGGCCTCAGAAACCTCCCTGGCCAACAACTCACTGGAAGGTATCCCATCCCTGGCACTGAAGTTTTTCTAGTAACAATCTATGGCTACTGGCTGTGCCATTATATGAGGGAGAACATATGGCATGTGGTTTCCTGGGCCAGAGTTACCTCACTTAATATGATCCTTTCCAGATACACACATTTCCCTGCAAATTTCATAATTTCATTTTTCTCTACAGCTGAATAGTTCTCCATTGTATAAATGAACCACATCTTCATTATCCATTCATCAGTTGAGGGACATCTAGGCTGGTTCCATTTCCTGGCTATTATTGTAAATAGAGCTGCAGTAAATATGGAAGAGCAAGTATCTCTAGGGTAGTGACTAGTGTCTTTAGGACATATGCCAAGGAGCTGTATAGCTGGGTCATATGGTAAGTCTATTTTCAGCTGTCCCAGGAACCTCCACACTGCTTTCCACAATGGCTGTACCAGTTTACATTCCCACCAACAGTGTAGAAAGGTTCCTATTTTTCCACATCCTCACCAGCATTTATTGTCATTTGTTTCCTTGATGGTAGTCATTCTGACAGGAGTGAGATGGGATCTCAGAGTAGATTTCATTTGCATTTTCCTGATGCTAGGGAGGTAGAACATGTTTGTAGATGTTTACAGCCCATTTGTATTTTTCTTTTGAGAACTCTATTCAGTTCTGTAGCCCATTTTTTGATTGGGTTGTTTCATTTATTATTTATTTTTTGAGTTCTTTGTAGATCCTGGATATTAATCTTCTGTCAGATGTATAACTGGCAAAAGACACTGTGAACATAGCAAAGAGGCAACCTACCCAGAACAATTCTAGGCAACAAAAATAAGGCTGGTGGTATCACCATAGCTGATTTTAAGATATATTACAGAGCCATAGTAACAAAAACAGCATGGTACTGGCACAAAAACAGACACATAGATCAGTGGAACAGAAGAGAGGACCCTGATGCAAACCAAGACAGTTACAGCCATTTGATTTTTGACAAAAAGGGACAAAAATATTCACTGGAGAAAAGACAGCCTCTTTAACAATTGGTGCTGAGAAAACTGGATATCTATGTGGAGAAGGATGAAAATAGATCCTTATCTCTCTCCATGTCCAGTCATTTTAACTGAATATTTAAAATAGAATTGTTCATTTCTGGGTGCTTTTTGTGCATTCTCATTCCCATAACCACACTTATGCCATTGAGCCAGGCATAGTGGTGTACGTTTGCAATACCAGCCCTCAGGAGGTAGAAGCAGGAGAGATAGAAGTTCAAGGTCATCTTTGGCTGTATAGTGAGTTCAAAGCCAGCCTGGGCTATGTAAGACCCTGACTCACAAACACAATAAAATCCTAGAGTTTCTTTTCCATTCTAGCTCTTTTTTTAATCTCTCATGTATATAACTGTCTTCTTTTGTGTCTAATTCTTCTAGTTTACTCTCTCAGAAATATGCTTTTTCTACACTGCCATATTTATTATTATTATTCTATACCTTAACTGGATGTCAGTGTGAACTGTATTTTAAATTCCATGAAGTCATTAATTAAGTTAGCTGTATTTTCCATAGGCATATTGTTGTTTAGTATAATAATTTCAGGATTGGTTTTCGGAAAGCATAGGACAAAGACAGTTCCTAGAAACATTTGGATTACATGTCAAAATATGCTTCGATCCAGGCATGTGGCACATGCTTCTAATATTTGCACTCAAGAGACAGAGGCAGGAGGATTGTTGTAAGTTCAAAGCCACCCAGGTTTACATAGTGAGTCCCATGCCTGCTACAGCTACAGAGTGAGACTGTGTCTCAAAACACCAATACCATCAACAAAAAAAAATCTAGTTCAAAGGAGAAAAGTCTATATCTTACTCCAGAATATTGGTTCATTTTTCTCCTTCTCAGTGAAAAAATATATATATATATATTCACAGGGTGGTGTTAATTCTCCTCTTTTTAGTCATTCCTTTAGAATGAGGTATTTCTAGGCTCACGCTGGTGACCCAAATGGAATCCACCCAGTTTCAGGCTTGAAAGAGAGAGGAAGTTTTCTCTTCAGTAAATAAGCAGGTGTTTTATAAGCACTGGACTGGAACATTTGACTTCCTTTCAGGACTCAGGGACATAAAGGTGGATGGTTAGAAAAAGGCTGTCTAAAGAAGCCCTCTATGATATGCCCACATATTTGCTGGTGAGTTCTAGCCTAGAGGAGAAATAAACATATCTTGAGTGACAGAAGCTGGAAGTACATGGCCCTCCAGCAGGGTGTTGCAAAAGATCTCTGGTCTTAAGAGGCTAGAAGTCAACTCAGACTCATTGTACAGAGATCACTTCACTCTCTGCAATCCAGAAGCTGCACATATTAAGCTTGGATCCCACTAGTACAGGCTGCAGTAAGTAGTGCAGTGTCCAAATTCTTGGGTCAAATGTGGAAAAGAGAGGATTATTTTGAAAGCAATGTATGGCCATTTCTTCATGCTCCCGGACATAGGAAAAGAACAATGAGATTATAAACAAAAGTGGAATAATTTCCAGACAGGGAGTGAGCAAAGAAAGAGACCCAGGCCCTCCCCTTTACCCAGAGCACCCTGCAGCCTTGGCATTCCATCCCTTGAATCGGAGTCCTTGTCTGGTTCTCCAGCAAACACTGGCTCCTTTGTCATTCTGCAGGGACGCAACTCCACATACCAGCTTTCTACCCGCCCGGGGCATCTCTGGGTTTATCCCATTGAGCTGTGACTCAGGCAGCCAGCCAGAAGGGCCTCTATCCAGGCTGGTGATGCCTGGAGATTTGTGGAGATGTATATTGCACAAGAGCTGCTAGCTAAATCACTTTGCCATCCCATGGGAAATGTCAAGTCAGGGGCAAAGTTTGGGTGCTCCCTGTGTGAATCTAGTAGGGGTTTGGGTCAGGAGGAATCATGGCCAGAAATCTCAATCCTTATAGTTGCCTCCAAGCCTGTCTGGAAAGTTCTAGAAAAATTCTAGGTTCCAAAAATGCTAGGTGCCCTAAAGAGTTCTCATAAAGTCTAAGGGGTGGGATGGTGTGGTAGTTTGAATAATGTCCCCCAATAGAATTTATTATAATTGTGTTTATTAACTTGTTAATTGTCTCCAGGCTTCTGGCTGGAGGAAGTGTCACTTTGGCCTAGCCTCCTGGGGACTGGCCCTTTCTAAATTGGATGCAAAATACTAGGGATAGATATGCAAAAGAAAGCTGGAACCCCAGGTCTGGCAGTTCTGCATTTTGTGAATTACAGTGTTACAGTGTGCTTGCTTGCTTGCTTCTGGAGGTGCTGTCTCTGTCTCTGCTTGCTTCTGTGAAAGGGAGCCAGCCTTTCCTTAACTTCCCCTGGATCTGTTCAATAAATATTTTCCTCCCCCAAATTGTGCCCAGTTTGGAGATTCATCCCAGCGACGTGTGGCTGACTATGACAGATAGTGTGTCCTGAAGCAAGTGAAGGTAGCCTCAAACTTCTCAACCTGTCGTGCCTTAGATTTACTGAAATGCAGATTCCTGAGCCACATTCCCTGTGCTCTTTCTCAACCAGGGGTCCGAAGTCAGGACTAGGAATCCACATTTTTTTATGTGTTCCAAAGTGACTCTAATACAAGAGGGTCACATAACAAACTCTTCTTTCTAACAACAACAGAAACACTGACTTGGCGTAGGAGTGTAACTCAGGAGTAGAATACATACTTAGCATGTATGAAGCTCCAGTTCTATGCTCAGCACCAAACACTGACTTGTGGGGTGTTGCCAAATGCACTTAGAACAATCAGTTGTGATGGGTGACTAGCCCGAGTTGGGTTCCTCAAAACTTCAGAAGGGAGGATGGAGAGATGGCTCAGTGGTTAAGGCACTTGTCTGCAAGGCCTAATGACCATTTCATATCAGATGCACAGGTGCACAGTAGCACAAGCATCTGTAGTTTCTTTGCAGTGGTTAGAGGCCCCGGCATGCCCATTCTCCCTCTCTTTCTCTGTCTTGCTTTCTTCCCCCTCTCTTTGCTTGCAAACAAATAAATAAAAATATTTTGAAAACAAAAACTACAGAAAGAAGTGAAAAGCATTTTCTGTCTTCTGGTTGAGCTCTGTCTAATACCTAACCAGACTTCCTCAGCAACCAGGGTTCTTAAGCCCTAGACAAGCATTGCTGTTGAGTTAGGCGAGGCTGTGCTCCATAGAAGTCAAGGACAGTACCAAGTCAAAGGAGGAAACTTTCCTTCTACCAGGGTCAGATTGACGAGTTCACTTGGGAAATCCCAATGACATACCGTCTGGCCAAGGAGAAACGCCTACTAACCGCCCTCATTTCCAGGTGGCTATACTGCAATTCACCTCAGCTGAGTAGGCCAGGGATGGGCTGAGCTCAAGGTGGCGGATCGTCAGGTGGCAGCGGACGTGGACATGAACCAGCATGAAGAGATGAACGAGGCCAATCAGATTACTTCTGCTGGGAATCTGGATTGGGAAACATGGAGAATTCAAACCAGCTTATCAAGAGGTCAGAGTTCATCAAAAGGACAAGCCATAGTAAAGGAGACTGGAGAAGCCATGGTGAACCATAAGAAGATGAGGGTTAGTGGAGTGAAGAAAGTGGAAAACAGAAATTTCAAGGAATTTTGAGAAAGGAGAAACCTAACAAATAGCGCTAGGTAAGACACGATAAATGGTGTGCAGCTCAAGGAAAGTGTGACCTTACTTGAGTCCCTAGTTCTCATAATGATGGACCCATAAACAATGGCGTAAGTATAAGTGAGGCCATATTGGATGCAATGCACTTGTTGAGGGCTTCAGGTGTGCAGCCTCATCTATAGTCTCGACTGGATTAAAATAGTCATATTCATATGAGTCAGCTCCGTCTTATCATCCCGACTTTACAAATAAGAGAAATTAATGGACTATCTAGTCCTGACCTGCCCAATGTAGAAGCCACTGGTTACACGTGGTTTTTAAGCACTTAAAATGTGGTAAGTCCAAATTAAGATAGGCTGTAAGCATAAAATACACATCAAATAGGTTACCAAAGCATAGCACAAAAATAAAAACAGAACATAAAATCTCAATAATGTTGAGTTGATAACATGTTGAAGTTATAGATGGTGGATATAGTTTAGTAGATTAAAATAAAATATTAAAATTACTTATTGATTGGAACAAAAGATTGTGGATTTTATTTGTGATTTTCTTTTGGACAGTGCTGGTGCTGGCATAGCCTGTTTGGTTTAGGAGACAAAACCGACTGATATGTGACATGAAGAAATATACATACTTCCTCACTGGGGCACTTCTCACCATCAGTCATCACGTGGGAAAAGAAGTTTAATAAATATTGGCTAAGTACCTTGTGGTACTGTGATGATTTCACTACTTGTGTAAGCCTGTCCCTCTTCCCATCATGAGGTGAAATTCATCTTCCCTTGCTTTCATTCTGTGCTGGCCTTGGAACCTTCTGGAACCAATAGAATGGGATGGAAAAGACCCTATGCTGGTTTAAACTGGGGCCTTTAAGAATCATCAAGCTATAAAGAAGCTTTGGCTAGAACATTCAATGGAGAGAAGAAAGGAGAGACTATGTGGAGTAACATGTATGAGCCAGGCACATGGCCATGGCCTTCTAGATCTTCGAGCACAGCCAAAGTGGCCTGCAACCCAGCTGAAAGTGGACAGCAGCTGAACACAGCTCAAAGGGCAGACTGTGAGAAATGATAAATTATGGTTATTGGAGGTCACTAAGTTTTCAATGGCTTTTTGTATCACATGGAGACCATGAGCTTTAAGCTACTCCTCTGATCTAAATTGGGTGGTTTTGAGCCTGTGCCTTGCCCTGGGTGACTCCATCCTGCAAAGCAGCAGTTGGCTCCACTTTAAATGCCCATGTAGAGGTGGTGCATGTAGGTACCACCTGCCCAGTGCCAACCATGAGGCACACACTGATAAATAACTTATTCCTACAAATAACAAGGTGCTGTCTACAATGAAAAGCATTGGGAATATATGGACATATTATAACCATACCAGAAACACCAGGCTAGGGGACTAATCCAATGCACCAGACCAACAAAGTGTAACACTCTCACCTGGACTCCACAAAAGGAGGAACACCCCTACATTGTCCTCTGACCTCCACACATTCCACTTTAAGCATATACATGCATTATATACACACATGCACATACATACACACACAGATTTTTAAAAAGGAAGACCATCTAATACTGTGATGACACTGTCATCCAACAACATGCACATTGGCTGTGCATCAAAAGACCGATAGGCAAAGAGCTCACAACTATTTCTAGGGCTTCAGCTCAGCATTTGCCCCACTGCATAACATGGCCCACTTGAATCATCTGTCTGTCATAGTCAGCCACACGCTGGGATGAACCTCCAAACCAGGCAGTTATGAGAGGAACTGAGATTTATTGAAGTTATAGACCCAGGGGAAGTTCCATGATGGCGATAGAGGCTGACCCCCTTTCATCGGTCCAAGAAGAGAGAGAGAGAGAGAGAGCGAGAGAGAGAGAGAGAGAGAGAGAGAGAGAGAGAAAGAGAGAGAGAGGTCATCACCAACACCACCAGGAAACAGGTGGAGGAAAGAGGGGAGAGATTTTCCTTCCCCTTTATAAAGCCTTAGGGTGGGAACCCTTTCCCAGACTTGTTTACTCTCCGAGTCTAGGGAATTTCCTTCCTTCACTGCCCTCCCAGGAAGGGATGTTTCCTTCTAGCTAACATGACTTCCTGAATCCCCTGAGCCTCCTTTCTCTCTCCAATTCAGAGGAAACCTGCTCCACAACTCTCAAGATACTGTGGATTGCTAATAGGTCAAGTTGACAACAAAACTTAACCATCACACCATCCATCTGTCATCTATCCGTCCATCCATCCCCAGTCCGGCAACCTCTCCTGGACCAACAGGCAGGTATGCCTCAGTAGCTCACCTCTACAATTGATTTCCCTAATACATTATCTCACCACCATCTACAGTGACCTCTTTTTTGCACTTGTATCAGTTCTGAGTCTCTGCCTTCAGTAAGGCTTCTGAACCTTACTGAAACCCCTTTAACCTTTTGTAAGAGCCCGTATATGTGCTGTTCCACTGTGTTTTCTCTCTTCCTGTATCTGATCAAGAGGACCAGTCAGGCCTGTGAATCTCTGGAGGTGATACAGGAGAAGCTTCCTCATCAGAAAATGGTATTAAGAGCCAGGCCTGAGCCACCAGATTTACAGAAAGAGAGAAAAGAAGACATGGTTACAAAGCACAGATACCAGGTTTTTACAAAGTCTTTTAGTCCTTTTAAAAATATTTCATTTATTTATTTCCAAGCAAGGAGAGAGAGAGAGAGAGAGAGAGAGAGAGAGAGAGAATGGGCTTTTCAGGGTCTCTTGCCACTGCAAACAAACTCCAGACACATGCATCACTTTGTACATCTGGCTTTATAGGGGAATTGAACCTGGGTCCATCAGGCTTTGCAAGAAAGCACCTTAACCACTAAGCAATCTCTCCAGCTCTATAAAGCCTTTTAATCTCTGGGCCAGAGTTCCTGGCATCTCCCAGAAGTCTATGGGGGTATTTAGGGTTTACTTTCCCTCAGCCTTTCTGAGACTGCCTACAATTCAGGTGTGTTCAATCTGCGGTCTGCAGACTCATGCTTTACATGTAGCTATTAATGTGGCCCAACACATTGCCGTGGTGCAATATCACAAGGCTGAACACTCCGGGACTATACCAAGGGTTCTCCAGGCAGCTTTCTTCCCTACAGTCTACCATCTAGCTCAAGGTATCATCAGGTCACCACTCATGCTCCTTTTAGTCTGGTTAGCCATTTGCGTCTCTGCGGTCTTCTCGTCTGGGGGCCTCCCATTTCAGAATCCCTCATTTACATTTCCCCATAATAGTAAGTGGTTCACAGACTATTGCAACATAACTGCTAAACAGTGAGTAATTCAGCCAGAAAGCTGGCTTGGAGCTGAGCACTCTACAGGCTTTGCCTCTGACTCCCCCAGACCACCCTTCACAATAGTTACCTTCTCATTACTGGGGTAAAACACCTGACCAGAAGCAGCTGATAGAAAGAGATGGTTTATTTCAGTGGACAGTTTTGAGAGGAAAATTTCTCATGGCAGGGAATGTGTGACAAGAGCAGATAGCCAGCTGGGCATCACATCTCTGGAAGTAGTACTTTGAACGGGGCTTGATTTGCTTCTTCTCCTGTCCCCAGGTATGAAGTTCCCCAGCGTCCCAAAGGCTAAACCTGCCGCAGCCAAAGCAATGACCTCTTGTCCTTCCCCCTAGCTTTCATGACTTAAACTCGTGTTGCAAGAGGAAAGACCATCCATCAACCCACCTGGACACACCTTTCTCACACACTGTTCTCTATTTTGGTTCCATAGAAAATTATTGGCAAACTCATTGAACTTCCCTAAAAACCCTTTCAGTGCCTCTAAAAATTGCTACACTCCCTGTCGTCCTGTCTCCCATAGAAATGAACAACTATATAAGCTTATGAATCATATAGGGCTAGGGGTAATTAGGCCATGTGGTAGCCTTCATACAAGTCATAAATCGGTACCTGCTTTCTTCAATTAATCTGCCTTTTTCAGTTTATTCCACGGACTTCCAGAAGGCACAGGAGAAATTTCCCTCAGGAAAAAATAAATGAAAAGTACATGACAGCTGGAGACTGAATCCGCCACAGAGCTGCATTACAACAGGACATCATGTGATCACTCAGTAAAGGAATGAGACCACTTAAGACAGACTGGGACCCCTGTCCTATGCCTGGTTATAAGGGCATCTCCACCTCACTAGCCTTGCAAAATTGCCTGTTCCCATCATGTATCTGGTGTCATGAAACATCCAAGAGGTCCGTACAGGGTTGGAGAGATGGCTCAGTGGTTAAGGCACTTGCCTGCAGAACTTAATGACCTAGGTTCGAGTCCCCAGTACCCATGTAAAGCTGGATACACAAAGTGGTGCGTGCATCTGGAGTTCGTTCACAACAGCTAGAGGCCCTGACACACCTACTCTCTCTCATTCTTGATCTCCCTCTCTTCTTGCAAATAAATAAATAAAATATACATTTAAAAAACATATATGTAGGGGGAAGTAAACCCCATTCTGAGAAAATCCTGACCCATTCATGGAATTTCCTACCTTAACTCATGAATAACCTTCCCCTTCATTAAGGTTTGTTGAAAAGACACTATGCAAAATCCTGAAGGATGCAACTCTTTTCAGAAGTTGACACTCACCTCTTGAGTGGGTACTTTTTTTCTCTTTTCAAGGTGGGGTCTCGCTCTAACCCAGGCTGACCTGCAATTCACTATGTAGTCCCAAGATGGCCTCAAATTTATAGCACTCCTACCTCTGCCTCCCTTGTGCTGGGATTAAAGGTGTGTGCCACCATGTCTGGCCTTCAATGTGTACTTTTGCTCTGTAATAAACTTAATAAAACTTTCTAACTATTCATTTCTTTGCCTTGTCTCTGAATTCTTTTGCTGGCAGTGACAAGAACCCAGAAATACTATGTGGATGTGTTAATCTTGTCTCTCTATTTCACACCTCCCCAGCCTTCATGAACCATCAACATTCCAACACCCCTAAAACAAATAGCAGGTTGACAAGAGAAAATCATGATGATTGTATTTGATTACACTTCCATTTGACATGGGATCCTTCACTGAACACCCAGAGACCCAAAGCAAACTATCAGTTACTGTGTGTCAGTTAGATGTACCATGAGCAGTTATGTGGAAGTATAATTGTACAAAATGGGTATGGTCTAATAGCAATCGACTGAGAGGAAGACCCAGCAAGGCTTGTCTAAATTCTTCTTGGTTTCTGAGTTGTAACATTTATTTCTCCTAGGTACAGGGCAGGAGAGAGTTCTGGAATGGGAATCTGAAGATTTGCAGTGAAATCAGGTCATGGAATTTCTTTCTGGTCAGCTCTTCCACAGAAACACAGAAGGAAAGCTAGAGTACTTGTTTTAGGTGTTGTGACCAGCTTTGGGGAAAAGAGGTTCTGGTCTCCATGATTTACCTTGGAGAAGAGGAGTCTGGTTTCATAGCTCAGAGAAGAATGAGGGGTGCAGGAGGTCTGAAAGCCACTTTGCTTCAGTGGCATTCATTTTGGGGTATCAATTTCTGACCCCAAACCAATGTTTAAAAATATTTCTATTTATTCATTTGCAAGCACACACAGAGAGAGAGAGAGACAGAGAGAGACAGAGAGAGACAGAGAGAGAGAGAGAGACAGAGAGAGAATGGGTGCATCAGGGCCTCTAGCTGCTATAAACAAACTCTAGATACATGTATCTGGCTTTATGTGTACTGGGGAATCGAACCTGGCTGGTTGGGCTTTGCAGGTAAGCACCTTAACCACTGAACCATCTCTCCAGCCCTCAACACAATTGAATCGAAGTCATTGTAAGTATTTTACTGAAAAGTAAACAAGGCATAGAGCTTGTGGAGATGTTAACAGTGGTCCTTTAACTGATCCTTTGAGAGCTGTCATTTGCCCTTGGCAAGCCTAAGCTCCCTTTCCATGCCTTTCGAGAGGATTTTGTCACATCACTTTTGCTCCGTTATATATTTCAAGATCTTAACTGCTAAGTAATCTTCCTTTGGGCTTATAGAAGCCTGAACATGTGGTAATCTTCAGGTAACATCAGAATATATAAATGCCTCTCCTTAGCCCTTAGTTCTCTGCATCAAAGCAGGTAAACTGCAATAGAGGTTTTGTTAATAGAAAAGTCATGTTTTTGTTTTAGGAAAACACAGGACATGACTGCAGTGGGTCATGGTTAATTATGATGGTGTGGCCAGAAAAAAAATGAGATTAAACACTTTGGACTACAAAGACCCCACTCAGGACATAGCCTTCCTTCACACTGTCTCACTGTACATTCATTTACTCTTTTAAAAAGCCTGTTGTCACCCAAGATGATGCTCTCAGACAATAGTACCTCCATCTTCTTGGGATACTAGTCTAAACTGGATTCCTTCCCACCAACTCCTATCTCCCATTGTTAAAATGGAAATGACCACCATGAGAGACTGCTCTGAAAGGAAAGGCTTTAATAGGAGGAAAGGGACCCCGAGCTCCAGGCTATTTCCCAAAATGGAAGAAAGCAAAAGGCTAGATCAAGATCTGGCTTTTAAGGGGATGCCAAGCTGGGGGAAGGGCCCAGATGGCCTGGAATGGGAAAGGGATGTTCTTTTTCCGCCAGACACAGGCACAGCAGGTGAGGGGTGTTATCTCCTGTTCCAGAGGCAGGCAGGTCTCCAGAGGTCTGGGTGCTGAAACGTCCCCTGAGGCTGGCTGGGGGAGGGGACTACGGTGTTGCCTGAATTCTGACCTAACACCCGTATATTGGCTTTTGAGCAATGAACAGCCTGGGCTTTAGCCCAACAACAGAAATTATCTGAAATTTCTTGCTAGAATGTAATGGGACTCTCAGGTGAGTGAGTTGTGGTTGACTGGACTAATATCATACCATAAAGCATAAAGAATACCTCAAACTAAAGACATAGCAGATATGAAATATGCAAAAGGAAGCCCTTTTCTGTATTTCCTTAATCTAACAGCAGAGTGTTCAGAGAATGAAGTGACCATCATCCCACCTACAGGATAGCAAACAACCAAGGGAACTGGCCATTAACATCACAGTGAGAAATTGCATGAGTAGTTATCATACATTGCCTTACTTCCAGGTGCCTCACCAAAAGCCCATTGTTGTCCCATAGAGCTATTTCTTACTATCCCTTTGTTAAGTTGATGTCATGGTTTGATCCAGGTGTCCCCCACAAACAATTGAATGTGTTCTGAATGATCGATCCTCAGCTGATGGCAGTTTGGGTTTTACAACCTCACTGTGTTGTTGGGGCGGGCTTTTGGGGTTATAAGCCAGCTTCCCCTTGCCAGTGTTTGGCACACCTTCCTACAGCTGTTTGCAGTGCTGTGGTGGAGGTGATGTCCACACCTCTGCTCATGCCATCATTTTCCCTGCCAGGATGGAGTCTCCCCTTGAGTCCATAAGCCTCATAAACCCATTCCTCCACAAGCTGCTTTTGTTTGGATTCTTTCTGCACAGCAACTAGAAAGCTGACCGCAACAGCTGGTATATGAATATTTTCCCCCAACTCCTCATCTATCAGTACTTCCTCGTGCATGTGAAATTAAGCGGTTTTTCTCCCAACAAGGTGTTGTCGCAGTTACCATCCCATTGCTGGGACAAAACACTCAAGCAGAGCTGCTTATAGTAGGGAAGCATTTATTCTAAGGTTAGCGGTATCAAGGGGAGCTTTCATCACTGCAGGGGAAGCGTGGAGAGACCAGAATTCTGGTACATGACTGGGTGGAAGTGGCCTGAGTGAGGTGAGTTAGCTGTCACTGGCAAGCTGATTTAATAAACCCCGAGGTCCGTTCCCCAGTGATAATACCTCCTCCAGCAAGGCTTCAGCTCCCAAATTTCCACCAGCTTGGGATCAAGCATTCAAGACACATGAGGCTATGGGGGACATCTCGTTCAAACTGCTCCACAAGGTAAGTATAGATTGCAATAAATGGAAGTGAGATGGATGAGATAGAATATTTGAAGACACTGTGTGAGCTTAGGTATATGTTAGGCCAAAACCCAGGCCCCAACATGGAGCAAGGAACTCAAGATGGAGCTGCCCCTGGGCAAACAAGCTGATGGTGGCAAAATCTCTGCTGTATCTTGTTTTCCCCAGAGGGAAGTTCTTTGAACCCACTCCATAACCCATGACCCCATGACTGGTGACTGTATGCTCTAACCCCACCCCAACCCATGACCCACAAGATCTAGGGAAAAAAGCCTTGTCTTGTGATAGTCTAGGGCAGCTCCTCTGTCCCTTTAGAATCCCAAGCCAGCTACATGCAGTCAGCTTTCTCCACCCCTTTGGGATAGCCCAGCAGCTTGTGCTTTTTCCCGAATAAAGCTTCCATCTTGCTTCAGAGTTGCCTCACATGGTCTCTGTCACTTTCAAACCTTATAGTACAGAGGAAAGAAATACAGGACAGGTGTGTGAAATGGTCTTCAATGGCTGGAACAAATATGAAGGTTAGTAGAATTTCAGGCTTGATTAGCAGGTCAGAGCCAAGTCCAAGGAGTCCTAGAACTTGAGATCTGGAAACATCCTTGTGGTATGATGTGCAGCCCTTCATACTCATATAGGTTCCACATCCACAGATTGAACCAACCATGGACAGACAATATTTGCAAAGAAAAGTTGCATCTGTACCAAGCACATTGTCATAGTCAGCCACACACCACTGGGATGAACCTCCATAAACCAGTTTATGGGAGGAAAGGATTTATTGAAGTTACAGATCTAAGGAAAGTTCTATAATGGTGAAAGTGGCTGGCCCTCTTTCACAGGTCCAAGCAGGGAGAGAAAAATCCATCACCAGCACCTCAAGCAAGCACACTCGAAACTGCCAAACAGCAGAAAACCTCAGGCTTGAGCTCAGACTGCTCTTTGCATATGTATAGCTGGAATTCCAGACTCACTCCAGATACACCTTAGGGCTAGACCCTAGGATCCAGCCAAGATGACACACCCTCCAGCCAGACAACTGGAGAAAAACTTTAACAAACTCTTGAATCTATTGGGGAACATCCATTTAAACCACTACACACATAGACTTGTGGTTATCATTTCCTAAATATGCAACGTTATCACTTACTGTATTAGTTACTCTTCTTGTTGCCGTGATGGAATATCATGTCACGTGATGGAATATCACGGCAAAATCAATTTATGGAGGGTTTATTTCCACTCATAGTTTGAGGAGATCTAGTCCATCACAGCAGGGAATGCACAACATCAGGGGCATGAAGCAACTGATCATATTGTGTTCACAGTCATGATGCACAGAGAGATGAACACTGTTCACTTTCTCCTTTTCATTCAGTCTAGGACTTCCATCTCATGGGAAGGTACTGTCCACAGTTAGGGTGGGACTTCCCATCTCCATTAACCAAATCTAGAAAGTCCCTCACAGGTATGCTCAGAGATTTGCTTCCCCGGTAATTCCAAATCCTATCAGGCTGACAACCAAAATTAACCAACATATTTATATAAGATTCAATAAGATTATGTATCATATGTATTATGTATCCACAGAACATTAAAATATACAGGAGGATACATACAGGGAATATGCAAATATATGCCATTTTACATAAAGGACTTGGGCATCCCCAGGTCTCAGTATTCCAAAATCCTGGAAATGATCTCTCCATAAGTACAGAGGAGTAATTGCATGTATTTCAATTTTTATCCATTTTCATTTGGCTTCTGGCTCACAGTTCCTGCAGCCCTTGGTATTTCCCCTATGACTTGAGCAAGAGGTACACCTTTTGTCAGAGTACCTGGTTCTTTGTTCTTGATTCCTGAAGAGATTCCAAAGCATCTTCAGCACAAGTCCTTTCAAACATACCCAGGTTTATGTTCTCACAGCAATTTCTTTGGAAAGTCTCCAGATACCCACAGAAAGGTGGCTATTTACCATTACGAACCAGCTTAGAGGAATGGAACTCTGTGTCCTATCCCCAACCTCTATGGAGGAAAGGGGGACTGAAAGTCAAGTTGATTGCCAAAGACTAATGGTTTAATCATGCATGTTTATATAACGAAGCTTCTACAAAAACCCAGACAAGGGCTGTGTTTTGAGAACTTCCTGTCAGCTAACACATGGAGGGAGGTTCCCTTCCCTCACTCTTTCTCCTGTACACCTCTTTATCTGATCTTCACTGGTATCCTTTTGAGACAGGATCTCATGGAGCCCAGGCTGATCTCAAACTCACTATGTAACTTAGGATGACCTTGAACTCCTGATCCTCCTGACTACACCACCCAAATGCTGAGATTACAGGTGTGCACCACAATGTCTGCAGATCATTCTTTTTGTAAATGGAACATTTCATAAACTTAAGGAAAATAATCCAGCCTGTGCATCCAAAGTGTGCATGTTCTCTCTCTCTCTCTCTCTCTCTCTCTCTCTCTCTCTCTCTCTCTCTCTCTCTGTGTGTGTGTGTGTGTGTGTGTGTGTGTGTATTCAGATATGCATCCCTCATGTGGAGGCCAGAGGAGAATGTCAGGTGCCTTCTTCTTTTATTCTTCTGCTTTATTTACTTGAAACAGAGTCTCTCACTGAATCTGGAGCTATTGCTTTGTGGTTAGATGGGCTGAGCAGTGAGGTCCAGGGAGGTTCTCCTGTCTCAGTGCCACACAAACACACACACACACACACACACACACACACACACACACACACACACACACGGGTTGTAGGCCTGCTTGGTCACATCTGGCTGTTTCCCATGGATGCTGGGGATGAAAGCCAGCTCCTCATGCTTGCACAGTGAGCACTCGTAGCCATCTCCCAAGCCCCTATACATTTCTTTTATTTTTTTTTTATTTTTCCCCATATACATTTCTTTACCATAAACCAGCAAACCCAAGTGGGAATTTCTCTGGGTTCTGTGAGCCACCTAGTTAATAGTCTTCCTCAAGGAAAGGGTGCTGAGAGCCCATGTTTATAGCCTGCCACCAAACTAAATTAGAGAACACCCAGCCCATGTCCCCTGCAAAACTGTTTTCTTGGTAGCTGGGGAGTCCTTCCCCCGCCATACATATTTGTTCACAGAGGTCTTGTGGGCTTAGTGTTGAGTAAGTAACAAGATAGGATACCCAAATCTGTATTTTTCCTAAGTTCATGAGAATCCTTAACCTACCTCTGTCATGAGAGCAATGGAGGGAAAGAAGACCATTGCTTAGAGCAAATAGCTTGTCAAGGCCACGGAGCCAGTAAGCAGCAGAGAGACACACTAACCTGGAAGCACCCAGCTGAGCTCTGAACTGCCCTCCTGGCCTCTTTGGAGTTGGGCACTGAGCACAGTGAACATGGTAAACGACAGAGCCCTCCTGTGTGCTGCTGATCCATAGTGTAGACTTCTTTCAGACATCTCAGGATAGCAGCTGGGCAGGCAAGATGGGGAATCGTGTAGCCAGCAGGGACCCTGCTTGACTTGGATAGTTAATGCACATTTCTCCTTTAAGATGCACCTAGCAACCTGGTGAAACCTGGTACCCCCACCTGTACTGAGATGTCCATACACATACACTCCCACCTCCTGCCCAACAATGAACACGTTTTCTTCTCCTCTTAGGAAGCATTATTGGTGAATATTATTATTATTAATATTCATTATTATTAATCATTATTCATTATTAGTACCTATTCAAATGTGTTCTTCAATAGATCCAGGATCAGAACAGCAGGGGGCCGCCCAGACTGGACTGGTTTGGGGTACATGCACAGTCAGGCAAACTGTGTCCTCCAGTTGAACTTTTAGAGAGAATCCCTATTTTCCATCTTATGTCTATGTATAACTGAGCATACCCAGGACTAAACTCAGGTGCATCACGGGAAGGAACATGGGCAGTAGAGACAGTGTTATATAACCCAAACCTGTCAACAAATAGAAGATACCCAAACGATGCCCCTAGAAACAGGTCTATCTTCCCCTAAAAAAGCCTCTAAAGAGAAGTCCCAGGCTTCCTGTAATCTCCACATAAGTGACTGGCTGCCCCTTTGGCTCTCTACCCAAACCTTTGCTATCACTTTCCTCTTGATAAAACGTTTGATGCACGTGTGCAGCTTTCTTTAATTCTTTGACTAAGACACCAATAATCTGGAAACACCCAGAGGGTGAAGAGAGAGAAGTAGGGAAAGAGAGAGAGAGAGAGAGAGAGAGAGAGAGAGAGAGAGAGAGAGAGAGAGACCAAGGTAACAGCAGTGTTGGCCCCTGACAGCTTGTGGTGACCTCCCTGTCACATGACCCTTTGTCCTTACACTATGCTGGCAAGTGCCTTGCAGGTGAGCTGTTTCCAAGAGCTCACCAGAAGCCAACTGGGGTAAGAGAGTCCATTCTTTTAGCCTGACCAGCACTGGCCGCTTCCTCTCCTGGCACGATGTAAGGATTTCCCATTCTCCTCCCTGTCCCATTTCCTGCGCAGAGTAACTTTTCCCTAGGTCAACTCAGTTGCCCTGTAATTCTGACCAAAAAATGAGAGACGCACAGAAAAAAAAATCAAAACCAGCAGGGGTTATTTTGAACAGAGGCACTGGGTAACTACCTAATCCTACAACCATTGCCCCTGTCCCAGGAGCCTGGAAGGTATTCTTAAGTGTTTTGTTTGCAGAGTTCAGAGCCTCTCTTCATCAAATTCAAGTTTACCCTTCCTGGATGGGAAAAGACAAGTGCAGGCAGAACTCTGGCTCTTGTACACTGACTGTTCTGTGCAGAGAAGGAGCCACACTGGACACACATCTCTTTGTCCACAGCTTGCTCTCCACCTCCTCTTCCAGCTTACAAAGCTTTCCCTCTGCTCCAGTCAAATGAGTCTCTTGGTTGTTCCCTGAACTCGTCTTGTGTTTTTTCAACTTCAAAAGCCTTTATCCTCCCCACCTGCCCCCATGGAAAGTCCTCTGGGCTCCTTTCCACTCTGCCAAATCAGATTTCTCCTTTATTCAAGACCAACTGCAGGTGGGCCCTGGGCCAGCATTTCACATGCCTTATCTCATCCTGCAAGGCCTACATCAATTTCTCCTTATCTGTGTAGATTTCTGGGGCACCCACAAATGGAAGTGACCACTTCCTCCTTTCCCTTGCACTTGTCTTTGTAGTCATCTGGCACCTAGTACATCCTAGAACTTTATAATTCTTTACTTGCTCATTCATTCATTTTTCTTAAACAGATACATACTGAATGAATTTTATGGGAATAGAGAGATACCTTGGTTGTCCCCAAGAAACTTGGTCCAATAGGGAAAACTGAGACCTAAAGAATGCTTATTATGACAATATAGTGAATCCAAGACATGTGGGGAGGGTCTTTGATGAATGAGGGGCAGGTGGCCCAGAGAAAAAGGGGAGAGGGAGTATTTTGGGGAGGGACAAGAAGAGCAGGGACCTAGAGATGATAAAGAGTCAAGTATGCAGAAGGATGGATCTTTTTCGTAGTTACCCTCACAGTGCTAGGACTAACACCTCACCCAAAGCAGCTGATGGAAGGAAAGGAAGAAGCAGCGGAGGCAAGAGACCTCATCCCCTCCCCCATTTGCAGAAAGACATGACATAATTTGTCAAGGTGTCTGCCTTCTCCTTTCCTGACCAGGAAGGACAGACATAAAGCAGCTGTCCACAAAACCAGGGGGATCCAAATAACACACCTTACTAACTTCATGAGCATGAGTCTAACCCAAAGATTTCCCTCCCCACATTTTCTTCACCTCTGGATACCTACAACAGTGGTCCTGGGTCTTATCATCCTTCTCATGATGTGCCTATGGTCTAGATGTGGTTTGTCCCTCAGAAACTTAGGTTGAAATTTGCTTGCCATGCAGATGATGTTGGGTATGAGACCTTTAGGAGTAGGTAGCTGTGGTAGTTTGAATAATGTCCCCCAATAGAATTTATTATAATTGTGTTGATTAAATTGTTAATTGTCTCCAGGCTTCTGGCTGGAGGAAGTGTCACTTTGGCCTAGCCTCCTGGGGACTGGCCCTTTCTAAATTGGATGCAAAATACTAGGGATAGATATGCAAAAGAAAAGCCAAAGCCGGAACCGGTCTGGCAGTTCTGCATTTTTGTGAATTACAGTGTGCTTACTGGCTTCTGGAGGTGCTGTCTCTGTCTCTGCTTGGATCTGTGAAAGGGAGCCAGCCTTTCCTTAACTTCCCCTGGATCTGTTAGTTTAAATAAATACTTTCCTCCCCATAATTGTGCCTGGTTTGGAGATTCATCCCAGCGACATGTGGCTGACTACAACAGTAGCCAAGAGTGAGTGGGTTAACTCCCAAGGAGTCGGTTGGTTATTATTGTACAGCAGGTCCCACCTCCTGTCTACACTACTGCCTAAGGCAATTTTATTCACTCATTAGTCTTAAACCTAAGGGTTGGTTGCTCTCCTGCACTTGAAGATGTCTCCATCCCTATCCTTTCCCTGGGCTCTAGATCAATATACCCAGCTGCCTACTTGATATATGTTGAATAAAACTTACAGGAAGCCAGTGCTTTTAACCAAGCTCCTACGTTGGCCCCAATAGACCAACCAGACTATAAGTCAAAATGTGGCTCCCTCTTGCTGAAGTTCCAGGAGACCAAATTGAGACTAAGTTATTATCTGACCCTCTAGGAAATCAGAAGACATAGGCAAATGACCTACACAGGCCGGTCAATACAGCCATGAGCCTCCCTCTGTCTTAATTCCCACATCCACTAATCCTCACTAAACTAGGTAACCTGAAGCAACGTGAGTTTAAGCTGCTTTTCCACTGTCCTGTCTCCTTGTTTTCATCTTACAAGGAAATCAACTTCAAAATGACCAGTCTACTTGTTGATCCTTATGTTTGCCTTCCCTGCCTTCTCTCTATAAAACCAACTTTCTCTGAGCATGGTGGCACACACCTTTAAATACCAGGGAGGCAGAGGTAGGAGGAGTGCTGTGAGTTCGAGGCCACCCTGAGACTACATAGTAAATTCCAGGTCAGCCTTGGCTAGAGCAAGACCTACCTCAAATCCCCTGCCCCCTCTAAAAGAAAACAATTTTCTTGGGGCTGAGGGTGTATCTCAGTGGTAAAGTACATGTCTAGAATGCCCAAGGCCATGGGTTCAGTCCCTAACCCAGGAAAACCAGCCCTTATCTCAGTATTTTGGAATGAAGTTTTTCTGACAAAATAAATCCAACTGAGACTTTAAAAATATTTATCTACAACTTCTTTCTTCCTTTCTTTCTCTCTCTCTTCTTTCTCTTTCTTTCTTTCTCTTCCTTTCTCTCTTTCTTTCTTTGTTTCCTTCCTTCCTTCCTTCCTTCCTTCCTTCCTTCCTTCCTTCCTTCCTTCCTTCCTTCCTTCCTTCCTTCCTTCCTTCCTTCCTTCCTTCCTTCCTTCCTTCCTTCCTTCCTTCCTTCCTTCCTTTCTTTCTTTCTTTCTTTCTTTCTTTCTTTCTTTCTTTCTTTCTTTCTTTCTTTCTGAGGGAGCTGTGTTGGAGATTAAACCCAGGGCCTCACACAGGCTACATACAGGCTCTACCCACAAGCTACATCCTCAGCTCTTCTGCTTGCTGTCTGAAATCTAAAGTTGCACCTTGGACATTTCTACCTACACTTGCTCTTCTTTTAATTGCTATTTTTAATCACCATTCTTTTAAGAGCTTGCCTGGCTCTTCTCATTGGCGGCTCCATTACCTGCCCAGAATCTCAACTTGTTAATCAAATTAATATTTAACACCTGCCTCTCCCTCTGTTTCAAAACTCAACATAATGGCAGGCCTCCAGAAGAGAGCTAAGTTTTCTCCTGCCTGTCACCAAGGCCACCACCAGCTCTCACTTGGAGACAGTACAATCATCTAAATGAATATTATTTTCTGGACACTGGAAAAAAGAGATACAAAGAAAATACCTTGATTGTCCACAAGGAACTTGGTCAAATAGGGAAAACTGATACCTATTGTTGTTAATCTTCTCATTGCTGCACACACACACAAAAAAAAAACCCGCCCAAAAGTAACTTGTGGAAGGAAAGAGTTTGTTTTGGTTTATAGATTCGAGGGGTAGCTCCATGATGGCAGGGAAAACGATGCATGAGCAGAGGGGTGGACATCACCTCCTGTCCAACATCAGGTGGACAAAGCAGCAGGACAGTGTACCCAACACTGGCAAGGGGTTGTCATATATAACTCCAACAAGGCTCCAATTCCAAAACTGCCATCCGCTGGAGATCAAGCATTCAGAACACATTAAGTTTATGGGGGACACCTGGATCAAACCACCACAGTTTCTACTGGGCTTATGATAAAATTCAAAATGCTCACCACAACCCCATGTTCCTAGGTAATGGTGCCTTCAACTTTCTCTGACCTCCTCTCTCTGCTTCTTCATGGCCTCAGCCACATGAGCCTCTTTTCAGTTATTTAAGGCACCCCACAAATTTTGATCCTGGAGGACCTTAGACATACTACTTGGTTATGTAGGTAGTGTGTATGTGTGTTGGGGATCAAACCCAGGACCTTGTGCCTGCTAAGCATGTGTCCTACCACTGAGCTACATCCCCTTCTACTATGTTGACCTTTTGTTCATTTTAAAAAATATATATTTTATTTATTTATTTGAGAGAGAGACAGACACAGACAGACACAGAGAAAGAATAGGCACACCGGGGCCTCCAGCCACTGCAAATGAACTCCAGACACATGTGCATCTGGCTTTACATGGGTGCTGGGGAATCAAACTCTGGTCCTTCTGCATTGCAGGCAAATGCCTTAACCACTAAGCCATCTCTTCAGCCCATCATTTGGTCTTGTGTTAGGTAACTGACAATTCCAGTGGGTCCACTGAGTGTCCGTTTCATTCCATGTCCATACCTCAGGAAGACCTTTCCTGGCCTCCTTTCTAAACTTGAGCCTCCTTTGAAAGGGTCTCACTTGGTACATGTTTACTTATTTGTGCAACTAGTTAGGATATGTTCCTCCCGTGTCTCCCCAAGCATATGCACTCCGGACTCTGTCGGCCCTCATCAAAGGTCTGGAGCTGGCCACGCAGTGTGCTTCATAGAACACAGTAGACCTTGATGAGTCGGTGTGGTGCAGGCCATGAGGAAAACAGACAAGGAACTGGGAGAGCTCAGAGGAGGGAGGGAGGACCTTGGAGAGTCTGTGATGGAAGGTTTGTAAGTGGGAGTGGCACTAGAGGCGTGGGTGGAGGGCGGGGCTGTCCAGGTGGATGGACAGCCTGGTTGGTGAACCCCAGGTGCTGTCTGAGAAGGGATGAGTAACCAGGATGTCTGGAACAGAGGGCTGGGAAGGGAAGGGAAGGAGGATACATAGGGCATGACCAGTCTTGTTTTTCAATCAACAAAAGGGATGACGGGTGGCCAAGATCCTTCCCCTAAGGAAGGTGGTCCTGCCTCTCAGGGACCTAGGGTATTTCACCAGGATGCATTTCCTTTAAGTAACTCTCACTGGTGGTTCTGGCAATGGGAGGCGAACCATGGGCCCTCTGCTTCTCATCTGCTCTTCTTCCTGCTCACCCTCAACTCCAGGTACCACGGTGGCTGGCTGGAGCCAATCCTATTTTCATGGAGAAATAATGTTGTGTATTCTGTCGTGTCAACCATTTCACATGGTTATTTTCATCCTAGGAAGTTGGACAGATTATAAGGAAAAAGTTTGGACAGAATTGGAATAATTCTTCCTTAAAAACACAGACATTTGACTGTTGTTTGAACCATATTCAGGAGTAGATCCACTCAGCTCACTGAGGCCATTACAAGGATCCTTTAAGCTACACACACGACTTTCTGAAATTGTGACTCGGTGTTGAAAAGAAGCGTGGTTCCTGTACAGTTCAGAGTCATATTTACTAAGACCTCACCGTTCACTTGGCTAGGTGCTTTCCACGAGTTAATTCATTTCCATACCTACCTTACCCGGCAGGATCTAAGATCTACCTTCTAGATAAGGAAATAGAAGAACACGGGGATTAAGTAACACGCTCCACATTACACACTTATAGGCAGTGAAACCTTGGCTTGAACTCGGGTCTTTTTAACCTGATTCCTGGAGTTTTTAACTCGAGTTAGGCTCAGACACCCATCTCCCAAAGGCCAACTAAAGATCCAAGTAGTAATGAAAAACAGAGAAAGGAGATTTATACAATATGCATTGGGAAATGGAACAAACAAAAGTGTCCAGTGACCCCCCCAAAAAAAATTGGGGGTACAGACATAAGGTTCTAGGTTTCAATAGGAAACAAGAAGTATGCATACCTGTATAGTCCTGCCAAGGTGTTGCCCCCCCCCCATCACAGACCTATCAGATCAGGTCTATCCTGCAAGGTGGTCTGATTAGTTGTCAGAACAGGATAAATCTCTTCCTGGGAGACTGATACTAAGCTTCAGCCTTTCCCTTCCCCCACCATGGGATTCCCTGGAAGATTTAAATTCTCTAGGTTCATTGCTTCAATAGTCTCAGAGCCCACGGAAGGGACATCAAGTTTCTTTTAAATTACCTGCCCTCCTGCAGGCAGTTACAGCCACTAGTTCCCGTCCTCAGTTCATATCTTATCCGGAGACAAGCATATTGGCTGGGTTTGGAGAAACCAATGAGATTAATGTTTAAGACCATTTTTTGTTTGCACGTGTATGTCTGTGTACTGTGTGGATGTTCATGGACGCACATGTGCGTGTGTGTGCTCACGTGTGGAGGCCAGATGTTGATGTCTGGTGTCTTCCTTGGTGGCTTTCCTCTGTATTTAACTAAAGCAGCGTCTTGAGCCCACAGTGCTCCTGTTCAGAGAGTCTACCAAGCCAGCTTGCCCTGAGACACCCCTGTCCCTGCCTCCCTCATGATGGGATTACAGGCAAGGCCACACCACACTCAACTTAGCATTTATCTGGGTGCTTGGGATCCCAACTCTGGTCCTTAAAATACATTTAACATTAAATAATTTTAAATTCATAGGAGATTGCAAAAATTATAGCCTTATTGTTTGCAAAGCCTGATGGCCTGAGTTGGATTCCCCAGTACCCACTTAAAGCCAGATGCACAAAGTGGCTCGTGCATCTGGAATCTGCTCACAGGGACAGAAGGACTTGGGGCACCCATACTCACTCTCTTTATGTCTTCCTCTTTATGTCTCTTTCTTAAATAAAGAATTTTTTAAATTGTATCCTTCACCCAATTTTCCTAGTGGTAACATCGCTATAATACAAATGTCAACTTATGAATTGACATGGGTACCATCCGGGATTTACTCAGACCTTGTTAGTTTTAACATCAGGGTTACTTTTTTTTTTTTTAATCCACAATGAGTTACACTGTTTAGTGGGCAATGAGTTGTTATCCCCAATTCCTCATTGTCCCCCTTCCCCATCCCCAGTCAGCTGGATATCCTTCTCTGTGGGCCGTCTATATCAGTCTTTGTGGTAGGGGACCATGGCTAGCCCAGTCTATCCAGGGTTACTTTTGAAATTAAATAAGGCAGTGGAGATGGAAGACCCATCTTCTCAAGGATCCTTTGGAGCCTTGGCTTATGGAACATTTTTAGTCTCTCTGAATGAACTCCTGGGTTTCTCAAAACAGCAGGCTATAGAAATGCCTAGAATGAAATGCTATATTCCCCAGGTAGCCCACGGACCCTCTGCTCCTTAAAAACAGAAAGGACAGGGAGAGTGAGACCACACTGACATTCCTGTGTAGAGAGACCCACAACTGGCTGTTCTGAGGCCTCTAACTGTGCCCCCTGCCCAGAGCCACCCAAGGCCTGGCTTAGCCAAATGCCTCTCTGCCTCCATTGTCTGTCTCCTGGCAGCTGAAGACCAGTGATAAGCACAGGAGATAGAACTCATCTGGGCTGAAATCCCCATTTGCCCATCAGGAGGCTGAGGCTGTGAACCTGCCAGGTCACTGGCAGCCAACCAGGTCCTTTTTATCTGGAAGGACTCCCCCCAGGACAGCCCAGACCTTCAGGGAACAATGTCGGGAAATGGAGGCCCAAGCTTGGGTGTTGGGGCCTTGCCACCCACACTCCTTTGCACTGTTATTCCTGGCAAAACATATGGTTTGCTGTTGCTCAGGCAGACTGTGGGAAGAGGTGCAAATGAGGCTTGGAAACCAAGAGGAAGTGGTATGATGATGAGGGAAATGAAAGGAGATTGTTTTCCCAGCTTTAGAGGGTTAGTGACAAACGACTCTGAGAACAGCCTCTCTGGGCGTGTGATGATGGCTGTTACAGTTTGGATCTGGAATGTCCTCCCACGACTCATGGGTTGAAAGCTTGGTCCCCAGTGTAGCAGTGCTCAGAAGTAGGACTTTTGGGGGAAGTAACTGAATCATGAGAACCCTAATCCATTGCAGGTTCATAACTTGATGGCCATGGAAGGTGATGGGTAGGTAGGACCTACATGAAGGAAGTTGGCCCTTAATGGTGTGCCCTTGGGGACTTTATCTTGCCCTCAGCCCTGGCTCTTATCTCTTTGCTTTCTGACTACCATGTGGTAGGTAGCCTCCTCTGCACACACTCCTGCAAGCATGCTGTCCTGTCTTACCACAGACCTAAAAGCAAAGCAAATGGAGTCAGCTGACCAGAGAAAGAATATGAACCAAAAGAAACCTTTCTTTCTCTCTTTATTTCCTTCTTTTTTCTTCCTTCCTTTCTTCTTTCTTCCTTCCTTCCTTCCTTTCTCTCTCTTTTTCTTTCTTTCCTCTCTCTCTTTCTTTCTTTCTCTCTCTCTCTTTCTTTCTTTCTTTCTTTCTTTCTTTCTTTCTTTCTTTCTTTCTTTCTTTCTTTCTTTCTTTCTTTCTTTCTTTCTTTCTTTCTTTCGGCAAGATCTCATTCTAGCCCAGGCTACTCTGGAAGGCACCATGGAGTACAGGTTGACCTTAAACTCATATGATCCTCCAACCTCCCAAGTTCTTTCTTCTTTGAAATTGATTTTCTTAGGTATTTACTTTATCACCATGACAGAAAGCTGACTGACACAGTTGATATCCTAATAACAGTAATTGCTCCTTGACCACTAAGCCAAATGGTGGAGCCACTTGGGATTAATTTTCTCACCAAATTATTTCCCTTGTGAATATCAGAGATGCTGGAACAAATGAAAAGTTAACCCTTATGGCAAAACAACAAATGTCCATTAACTTTGGATTTGGCCATAAAGGAGTTTGGGCCTTCATCTCTGCTCATTTCTCAAGTAAGTCTGCTCACTTATCTGTAGCCCTGTGACAGTAGGAAACCTGGTTGGATGGGTACAGTTGATCCTTAGTGAATTCACACTGCTTTCTAGAAATGATGACTATCTTCACCAAATGCTCAAAAGCTGTTTGTTGTGATCTTGTCCCTGTCAAAGTCACATGCTGAAGTCCTAATTCCCAGTACCTCATCATGTGACCTTATTTAGAATGGAGCCATAACAATGTAAATAAAATGAGGTCATATTTTGGTAGGGTTGTCCCTAATCCAATATAACTGATGTTCTTATAAGCAGAGTAAATTTGGACTTAAGCAAGAACACAGGGCGAACATAATATGAGAATTAAAGCAGACATGGAACAATATTTTGGGGGGGAAGAAAAAGGAATGCCAAAGATTTCTGCAAACCTCCAGAAGCTAGGAGAACATGGGACAGATTCCTTTCACAGCCCTCAGATCTTTGACTTCTCAATTCTAGAACTGTGAGATGATAAGCTTCTGCTATTGAAGCACCTAGTTTGTGGTACTTTGTTATGGAAGTTGTAGCAGTTATCTTTTCATTGCTGGGAAAAACATCTGAGCTTAGCAGAAGCAGTTTATGGGAGGAAAAGGTTTAATAAGTTTCATTCGAAGAGAAGTTTAAAATCATGACAGGCCTGAGCAGGAAGCCTGGGTCACATCTCCACAGCAACAGAGAAACACTAGTGTAAGAGAGTAAGAGCTAAACACCCAGTGGGCAGAACCAATGACCCTCAAGGTCCTCCTGCAACGTTCCACCTCTCCAGCAAGGCTCTACCTCCCAAAGGCTCTACAACTTTCCCAAATGGCCACTGACTGGGGACCAAGTAGTCAAGAGATGAGGCTATGGGAGAAATTTTACAGTCAAACCACCACAGAAGCTGTCATGGTTTGATCCAGGTGTCCCCCACAAACAAATGAATGTGTTCTGATTGATAGATCCCCAGCTGATGGCAGTTTGGGTTTTACAATCTCTGTTGTAGGGGGCGGGCTTTTGGGGTTATAAGCCAGCTTCCCTTTGCCAGTATTTGGCACACCTTCCTGCCACTATTTCCAGTGTTGTGGCAGAGGTGATTCCCACCCCTCTGCTCATGTCATCGTTTTCCCTGGCAGGATGGAGTCTCCCCTTGAGTCTGTAAGCCAAATAAACCGATTCCTCCACAAGCCGCTTTTGCTTGGGTTCTTTCTGTGCAGCAACTAGAAAGATGACTGCAACAGAAGCCTAGGAAATTGATTATGCTATTCAAAAGTTGTATTAAAATTTATTTATTTATTAGCAAGGAGAGAGAGAGAGAGAGAGAGAGAGAAAGAGAGAGAGAATGAGAATACGGGCAAGCCAGGGCCTCCAGCCACTGCAAACAAACTCCAGATGCATGCACCAGTATGCATCTGGTTTTACATGGGTACTGGGAATGGAACTTAGGTTGTAAGGCTTTGCAGGCAAATGCTTTAACTACTAAGCCATGTCTTCAATCCAAATCTTTTTTTTTAAGTAGGATCTCACTCTAGCCCAGGCTGATCTGGAATTCACTCTGTAGCCTGCATCCCTCGCTCTCTGCTTCCTCACCATGGAATGAATGTGACTAGCTCTTCCTCAAGCTCCAGCCACCATACAATATATTCTCTCATCCCTGACTCATCCAGAGATCCTTGCAAGATTCTCTCCACTTTCCCTGCCCCAAAGTAAGTGGCCTGTGAGAGATTGTGAGGTGAGAAGTGGGAGATTTGTCAGGAAGCTGTAACTCTCCAGAGGTGGTGCCAAGGTCAGAAAAGTAGACCTGGGTCCTTTGAGGAACCAGCCCAAACTGAAAAACTCCTGGGCCTCACTGCAACCACAGCCTCAACCTCTGATGACCAGGTCTCTGAAAGATGCCTAAGGGAGATGAGGAGGGAGAGACAAGGAACTGTCTGAACAACCTAGACCCCAGATGCTCACCAAGTGGAGAACAGACCTCCATAAAAGGCACTTCCTCTTTGAGCCGTAGGGTCACTCAAGGACCCAAGTACCACCTTGCAAACAGGCAGACTCCCACATCTTCTCACCCTCTTCACCTCCCCATAATCACCTTCATCTCCTGCCTCTCCCTCTTCCTGCCAAGCCTCAGCTCTCCTTGCAGGAAGGTGTAGATGACACTTACAGCTTCCTGGGCACCCGAAGAAGAGATCTAGATCTCTCAGAGTCTTTGGAACATAACATTGATACAATGAACCACTCTCCTGCGAATACTAATGGTCTTCTGTCGTTCAACTCAAATGACTTAGGCTAACAAAGCCTGTTTGTTTAAGCCCTTACAGGAAAACCCAAGAGGAGGGGAGGAGAGAATAAAGCTGTTTTGCTGCAGCTCAACAGAGCAGACCTCATGGCCCAGCTGCAATCTGTGAAACAGAGAAAAGCCTTGATGGAGAGCTATCACTCTCTCTCTCTCTCTCTCTCTCTCTCTCTCTCTCTCTCTCTCTCTCCTGGCAACTGCAGCTGGACTTACCTGGCAAGGGACATAAAGAGTTAAGGAAATGCATTTGTAGGAGACTGTAGCTTGAAACCCAAGCTCCCCAGGTCTCTTTCAAAATCCAGAGCCAGGGAAGGCTCCATTGTCAACACTACCACCACACCAATAGCAAGGCCCAGTGTGGCTCTGAGAGGGGGGCCTCTGCCTTAGAGCGTCACCAGGCAACAGGGACAAAGGCGCCTGGATTAACTGCCCAGCAGAGGACTGTACCACCCCAGTCCCACCTCTACAGCTCCTGAGAAAACCACCCCCACCCCAAACCCAGAAACCTCAAGGTGCAATAACCATGAGCCTCAGGATCTGTGGGGAAGGAGGGGTGGAGAAGAGACTTTATTTGGCTACTTCATCGTTTCCAAATAGTTTATTGAGGAACTGTTCTGATGACAAAGGTGAAGATGTGCAAGTATAAGGAAATGTCTCCGAGCTGTAGTGAGGCTGACTGACTTTTGCCTTCTGTGTCATTCCAGGTGAGTGCAATCTGGACAGCCCTCACCCTGACCTAAAGGCTCTCCATGGAGGATGCAGAATGAGGCACTTTGGACAAATTTACTTGAGGAGGATGTCAGATGAAACCAAGTGATGCTTTGTTTTCACTCCCACAAAGAATCCTCCCCTCCTGTCACAGAGACAGAGCAGGTCAAAGCAATGGAGCATTCAAAGTTGAAGAAACCCTTTTTATTTCATCAGTCAGGGGACACTTATAGCAGGACAGAGTCTGGGCTAAGTACTGGGGCTCCAAAGGTGAATGGGTCATTTTTTTTCAGGTCGTATGACCCACCTCAAAGACACACCATCTTATCCCCACTGGATACTCAACAATCTCAAATCTATATTCCCAGCCCATCCCAAACTCCCTTCTCAGCATCAACCCAGCCAAGCTATACTCTGGGAAGAAAGAAAAGCCTTGCTCTGTGTGGTAGTTTTGAGTAAATGTCCCCCAATTGAATTTATTATAATTGTGTTTATTAAATTGTTAATTGTCTCCAGGCTTCTGGCTGGAGGAAGTGTCACTTTGGCCTGACCTCCTGGGGTCATGACACCCTTTCTAAATTGGATGCAAAATTCTAGGGATTCATATGCAAAACAGCAGCCGGAACCTCAGGTCTGGCAGTTCTGCATTTTGTGAATTACAGTGTTACAATGTGCTTGCTTGCTTGAGGTGCTGGTGTGGATTCTCTCTCTCTGCTTGGATCTGTGAAAGGGGGCCAGCCTTTTTCCTTAATTTCCCCTGGGTCTGTCACTTCAATAAATACTTTCCTCCCCAAAATTGTGCCTGGTTTGGAGATTCATCCCAGCGGCGTGTGGCTGACTACGACACTGTTGGCTTTTGATCAAATCCTTCACTGGATATCTTGTCACATGGATTTTCCATAGATTCAAACATGCCCCAAGCTCAAGGATCTATTTATCACCAAGTTGTGTGTGTGTGTGTGTGTGTGTGTGTGTGTGTGTGTGTGTGTGTGTGATGGTATAGGTAGAATGTAACAAAATATGTGGGGGAAAGGATATGTGCACAGGTGTGTGGAGGTGTCCACGCATGTGGAGGCTAGAGGAAGATGTCATATGCCCTTCCATATTGTGCTTCTAACTTCCTTCTTTGAGGGCATGAGCAGTGAACCCCAGGAATTCTCTAATCTCCACATAACTCCAGGGCTGGGACTACAGTTGTACACAGTCACATTCAGCTTGATATGTGTGTGCTGAGGACTGAACTCAGGATGTCATTTATGGACAACCAATGAGGACACATCCACTGAGCCATCTCCATGGTCCCACATCATGAAATCTTCACCAGAACCTAAGTATTATTGTTGTATCAAATGGTACTACCCATCCTTCTCCACTGCATGACACTCCATCCTTCCACCAACTGAAACATGAGCTCAGTCCAGAGGGGAGACAATACCACTCTTCAGCAGGGCAGAATTAGGACTCTGCTGGACTCCACTGGAGAGGGACCCTTTACAGAGGTGATGTGGTGCCTGTCCTTGAAGGAGTGAAAATGCCCTAAAGACAAGACACTGTGTCCCTCCCATTGGCTATCAGATTATTAAGACAGTGGATCTCAAGGAATTGGAATTTCCTTGAGAAACTCAAACTGCTCTGAACACATCTAGTAGGGCTGGGCAAGATCCATCTGGAACTCGCTTTGGGGCTGGGCTCCAGGTTCCGCACCCAATGAAAGAGAGAAAGGGAATAGGCACACCAGAGCCTCTAGCCACTACAAATGACCTCCAGATGTATGAGCCCCACTTGTGTGTCTGGCTTTACATGGTTACTGAGGAATTGATCTCGGGTCCTTAGGCTTAGCAGGCAAGTGCTTTAACCACTAAGCATCTCTCCAGCCCCCTAAGCTCATTGTTTTACTTTGTCCCTACTGATGTGAAAATGTCATGCTGGCTACCTGTTCCCACCATGCTTTCCCCAGCATGATAGAAACTTCTGGAAACTGTGGGCCAAAGTAGAGCCTTTCCTTCCATGGGCTGCTTCTGGTTGGGTGTTTTGTCCTGGAAATAAGAAAGTAACTGCTATGTAGACCTCAGCTACTTTTCCTTAAAGCTTAACCAAAAATAGCATAAAGCAAGCTGGTGACTCCTGCACAGGGAAGAGGAGTCACATGGTCTGAAAGTGCTGCTCTGCTATTGGTCATTGATACCTAAAGCATGCTTTGTCTTTGTCTATATCCTTGTTGTAGTCGACTCCTAGTTGCTGGGATGAACATCCAACCAGACATAGTTTATAGGAGAAAGGGATTTATTTCAGGCTTACAGACCCAAGGGAACACCACAGTGGTGGAGGAAGCTGGCCTCCTTTCATAGATCACAGCAGAGAGACATCACCAACAGCCATCACCACAAGCAAGTACAAACCACCAGAGCTCAAACTGCTCTGAACATATCTAGTAGGGCTGAGCTGAAGATCTGCCCAAAACACACCTTAGGGCTGGACTCCAGGACCCACCCGAACCTCCTTCAGAAGGCTTCTGGAGACTTAAGCAGGAAGCTTAATCACAAATACCTGAGGGGCTGGAGAGATAGCTCAGTATTAAGTCATTTGCCTGCAGAGCCTAATGGCCCAAGTTCAATTCCCCAGTTTCCATGTAAAGCCAGATGCACATAGTGGCATATGCATCTGGAGTTCATTTGCAGTGGCTGGAGGCCCTGGTGCACCCATTCTCTTCTCTCTCTCTCTCTCTCTCTCTCTCTCTCTCTCTCTCTCTCTTCCTTCCTCCCTCCTTCCCTCTCTCTTCTTATAAATAAAAAAATATTTTTTAAATACCTGAGGGTATGGGGGGGGCATACATTCACATCCAAACCACCACAGTCCCCTTTTAAAATCATTATCTATATTTTAAGACAGGCATTTAACCACCCATTTGCTTCTTTTTCCTTTTTTCTTTTTTTCATTTGCTTTCTTGTCCACACACATACACACACAAAAAAAATTAGGTGCTTTCTTATCAGATCCATACTATCTTCCCCCACAATGCCTTAATTCCCTGGGGTTATTGTAATCTCTTTTCCTCTGGCTCTCTAGTCCAATTACCTTTCCAGAACTGAAGAGCAAGCACAAATAAGACCAAGAAAGAAGAAACAAATAATAAATAATAATAAAAACAAGAAAGGATTTCCTACCATTGACAGGGCAAGAAGAATGTTCCCGCTTATACTGAAGTATCTTCATGGTACAGTGTGGTTCAAGGCCACCCAGAGAAGCAGAAGTCACCACCCTGGTTAAAGACAAGAGATGACTATCATCTTGTAGGGCCACAGTGGTCTCAAAAGCCCCAGAGGAGGCCTAGACAGATGGAGAACTCCTGATTCCCATTGGGTGAGACCTGAGGGAGTCATCCTGGGGAAAGGAAGCCCACCACCTCCCACCACACTTGGGTCTGTGACATGGAAGAGGCACTGTGGTTAGAACACAGGTAGCCAGGGTCCGAGCACAGGTCTGCATACACTCCAGCCCACAGAGCCCCTCTCTGTCCTTGGTGGTAACAGGAGGGAGGATAACCCACCAGCATGCCAATGCTATTCTTGGAACTCAGTCTCACGCATAAGAAGTGCCACCTGGGCCAACAGGAGAAACTAAATTCTCAGGCTGCTGTCCTAGAAAAAGTGAAGGGGGCAGAGGTCTGACCCCAGGTATGGAGTCCCAGGTCAGAGAATGACCTCGTGACAAGTTAAGATACACTACATGCAGGTTCCATTTGGAATCAGAGCACCCCCCACGTGGGTAGTCCTGCCAGCCATACTTGGACCCAAGCACAAGAGAAGGCCTTAGAAAACCTAAGAAAGCTGGTGTGGTGGCTCACGCCTTTAATCCTGACACTTGGGAAGCTGAGGTGGGAGGATCATTGTGAGTTCAAACCCAGCCTGAGACTATACAGTGAATTCCAGGTCAGCCTAGGTGAGAACGAGACCCTACTTCAAACAATCCAAAATAAAACAGAAAACCTTAAGAAGGTCACTTTAAAGTGTGTCTGTGGATGAAATATGGAGGAGATTCTCTTCCGACTTGGAAGCTAGGTACAAGGCTCTTCCTGGCACCTTAGGAGCAGCATGGATAGCACACAGGGTTGGATTCGTTGAGCAAATTGTCAGGTGGGGACAAACTCTGAGGCAGGGCAGGACTTAGAAGAACAAATTGGAGATTAAGGCATTTAAAAAAAATCAAAAGGTTTCCGTGATATTTTCGGCCCTTGGTTGTGAGCTACTTTCAGGGAGGAACCCTGCCTTATACACTCTATTACCCATGTATACCTTAAACGAGGCTTGTCATTACGTACGTGCCCACAAACAAAAGGACAGAGGATGAACGACTGAAAGGCTGCCTTTGCCAGTTGAGAATGGAGCACAGCTTGGGACAGCCTTGACCTTGTAATGAGAACCCCAACAGAAAGTAGAGAAAGCAGAAAGAGGAAGAGGACCTGCAAATTGGCACTTGAATGTCAGCAATCCCTAGATTTGTCATGAAACCCCATTACTAGCTGGACATAGTGGCTCATGCCTATAATCCCAGCACTCCAGGGACTGAGGCTGAAGGATTGCCGTGAGTTCAAGGCCAGTCCAGGCTGCATAGTTACAGGAAGGCCTGGGCTACCGAATGAGGCACTGTCTCAAAAAACCAAATCAAATAATACCAGAACAACAAACAAGAAGCCCACTACTGTCACTGGAAGCCTTTAGTTCATTGTAAAGCAATCCAGTGTGTCCCTCTGGTTTTATAAAATAGTTCCCAAGTGGGTTCTTCGCCAGCCACTGTGAATTCTTGTCCACTGCTGGGCCACTCCTGGGATCTATTAGTGCTATTTGCAGACACTGAAGCACCCAGGGTTCCAATAATGAACAGCTCACTTGGAATGCTTACCTTTGCAAAATACCGCATGCTCCTCTGAGCATAAAGAGGTTTCCCCATAGCAGTATCAAAATTGCTTTTGAACACTGGATAATTTATGGGTACGTTCATACCCTTCGCTAAGCTCTAAGTGACAGCTTAATATGCAATTCACAAGACAAAACAAAACCTAGCCTCTGATCTGTGAAGAAAAGAAAAAAACATATTGACTAGGCCTATCTCACAGATGAGGACTAAGGTCTTATGGAGCCATATTTCCTGGTCAGCCCCATGGGAAGGCAGCTGTTGCCAGCTGTGCTGGGAAAACAAGGTTTAAAGCTCTGGTCTAGGGTCAGGCTACGAGGTCCCCCTCTGTAGCTCATTGATGCCTGTCGTAGTCAGCCACACGTCGTTGGGATGAATCTCCAAACCAGGCATGATTTGGGGAGGAAAATATTTATTAAAGTAACAGACCCAGGGGAAGTTAAGGAAAAAGGCTGGCCCCCTTTCACAGATCCAAGCAGAGACAGAGAGAGAACCCACCAGCACCTCTCCCCAGCCATCTCCCCAGCCTGAGAATTCTTTTTAAATAATATAGCTATTAAAGGGTATACTTCTAGGATACAGAAAGAACTCTCAAAATTCAGTAAGAATAGAAGCACATGGGGAGGAGAGGGGTGAAGATAGCAGACCTGGGCCGGTGACAGGAAGCAGTTAGAAAGGAGCAAGAAAGCTTTGGAGACGCTTGAGGCATTAGATACTGTCATGGTTTGATCCAGGTGTCCCCCACAGACAAATGAATGTGTTCTGAATGATCGATCCTCAGCTGATGGCAGTTTGGGTTTTACAACCTCGCTGGAGCTGTGTTGCTGGCAGGTTTATGGGGGTATAAGCCAGCTTCCCCTTGCCAGTATTTGGCACACCTTCCTGCCACTGTTTGCAGTGCTGTGGCGGAGGTGATGTCCAGCCCTCTGCTCATGCCATCAATTTCCCTGCCAGGATGGAGTCTCCCCTCGAGTCCGTAAGCCAAATAAACCCATTCCTTCACAAGCCGCTTTTGTTTGGGTTCTTTCTGCGCAGCAACTAGAAAGCTGACTGCAACAGATACCTTCTCATTGCTTCTACAAATACCTGAATCCCCTTCCCACCCCCCCCAAAAAAAGGTGGTTTAAGGAAGAGCTTATTTCATATTGGGTTACAGACCATCATGGTGGGGAAGGCGTGGCACCGAGAGCTTACAACAGAGCTGGCCACATTCAGTCCACAGTGAGGAAGCATTGTGAGACATTGAATGCAAGCATTCAACCACCTCTGTTCCCTGTATACAGCCCGGGCCCTCGGTCCATGGAACAGAACACCATTGTTATGGTGGGTCTTCCCCACCCAATTATCCCCATTAAGATAATCCTTCCCAGGTGAATCTAGGTCCTGTTGACAATCAATATAAACCATTGTATCCTTGACATCAAGTTGCTTAAAATTTTATTTATGTGGTGTGTGTGTGTGTGTGTGTGTGTGTGTGTGTGTGTGTGTGTGTGCGCGTGTGCCACAAAGCATATGTGGAGACCAGAGGACAACTTTCAGCTTGGTCCTCACCTTTGACATCAATTGAGGCAAGGCCTCTTGTTCTTAAGTTTCTAGCAAATTCTCCTAAGACACTGTAGGATTACAGAATCCTGTCATCGTTTCTGGTTTTAACATGGTGTCTTGGGATCTGAACTCAAGTACTTAGAGTTACGCAGCAAGCACTTTATCCACTGAGCCATCTCCACAGCCCTCACACCTGATTATGTCTGGTTTGGCAGAATTTGTATATGTCGAGATTTTTTAAATGGGATACTTTCACTATGTACATTTTCAATAAATCCCCAGTGTTTCCCCCCCACACCCCTCCACTTTCTCCTGATTTTCCAGATGGCAGGGAGGCGGGATGCTAGCCACAACTGGTCATGACCTTTGGTCTTTGTGGCACATTGTTGGGAGGGTAGGACAACCAGCATTGACTGAGTAGTGATTAAGCACACACTTATCTAGAATAATCCTCACGGCAACCTGGAGAAGTGGATAAAAACACCGATGCCTTCTAGATTTAAAAAATGAGCCTTGGGCAGCTAAATAACATGACTTCTTGTAGCGATGGATTAAAAAATCAGTTTACTCAAAGCCTTGGGGAAGGAGAGGCTTGGGTAAGAACTTGTATAACTATATTATTGTACCTTGTCTTAATTCTTGACAAGTAGCCTGAAAGAGAAAAATCAGTGACACAAAATTTAATTTCAAATAAATTCAAATAAAAGATTAACGTATAACAATTCTCTGGTTGAAAGGAAAGAGTAACTTTAAAAATAAAATTTCTATCATATTTTTATTTTAAAAAATGGGTTTCAGTGTGCCAGGCATGGTGGCGCACGCCTTGAATCCCAGCACTCAAGAGGCAGAGGTAGGAGGATCGCTGTGAGTTTGAGGCCACCCTCAGACTACATAGTGAATTCCAGGTCAGCCTGGGCTAAAGCAGTACCCTACCTCAAAAACAAACAAACAAACAAACAAACAAGGTTTTGTTTTTTCTCCTCTAACTCCATTTAGTGAATTTCGTGTAGATATAAATACCAATTGCTTTAAGTAGGTGCCCATGGCTTGGTCTGGCACTAAATGAAGTGGTGAGGCAAACCAGACCTTAGAAGGGGTTCTGTTGCCTGTGGTAACCCTGCTTTAATTGAGGTGTCTGCATACCTGGCTATGAAAAGTCCTTCTGGAACTATCGTCTGATGTTCTGTTAGTATAATCATTACTTATTGCATCACTGATACCCACTGTTTCTTTAACCCAACCTGGGGATCATTACACTCAGAAATATTATTCTTGACCATTTAGGGCTGCCCAGGAGGCTCAGGGCCATGCCAGCTTCCCTCGTGTGGTTTGACTCTAAAATACCCTCCATGGGCTCATCTGTTTGAACACTTGGTCCCAGCTAGAGGGACCATTTTGGAGGGCTGTGGAATCTTTAGGAGGTGGAGCCTTGCAGGAGCCATGTTGTGGGCTGTGAGATGTGACAGCCCAGCCCTCACTTCCTGTCCACACTCTGCTTCCTGACTACCAACATGAGACCAACCATCCATGCTCCTGCCCGATGGGCTGTGTTCTCTCCAACAGTAAGCCACAGACTCTTTAGCTATTTGGTCACAGCAGTTAGAAAAGTAACTCACACAGCCAGTATTTCTTTTCTGAGTGTCCAATCAAACGTGCTTTGCTGACAAGTACTTTGACTCAACATCCAATTCACAAACTGGGTTCCTTATCTCAACATTTCTTAGCTCGTTGTCATAAACCTAAATGACTTTTCACCTTCCAGCCAGGGTACCCTTTCTAAGATGAAAAAAATTGAATTTATTTATTTATTTATGAGAGAGAGAGAGAGAGAGAGAGAGAGAGAGAGAGAGAGAGAGGGAGGGAGGGAGAATGGGTGCACCAGGGCCTCTAGCCACTGAAAATGAACTCCAGACAAATACACCACCTTGTGCATCAGGCTTTATGTGGGTACTGGGGAACTGAACCTGGGTCCTTAAGCTTTGCAGGCAAACACCTTAACTACTGAGCCATCTCTCCAGCCCATAAGATGAAAATTTATCATGAATTTTCCAACTCTGAACCTGTAGTGGTTCATCTTTATTGTCAATTTGACTGGATTTCGAATCACCCAAGAAATAGATCTCTGAGTGTGTCTGTGAGGGTATTTCCAGAGAAGTGTAACTGAGGAGGAAAGACAGGGAAGATGCAGGTGAACACCAGCATTCACCTCTCTCTGCTTCCTGGATGCATTGGAACCAGCTGCTTCCAACTCCTCCTGCCTCTGTGCCCTCCCCACTGTGACAAACCTCTCAAAGGAGACCAATGGCTCTGGAGTCCTAAAGGCTCCTGGATGGCAGGTGTCCTAGGAAGGCAAGGTGACACGAGGGCCCAGACCTTGCCCATACACTTTCCAGACATCAATCAGATCTCCCTCACATGGGCCAAATCAGGACATGGACCTAGGGGAGGATCTAATCAGAAATAACATGAGAACCAAGCCTATACTCCTAAAGACCGGTCCAAGGACAGGAGAGAGAATGTGAGGGACATTTGAAAGTAATAAAAAGCAGACCCCGTTCCCATCCACAGTCCATGACACCCTCGTAGGAACCCTCCCCTATGTGTGAGGGACATTTTCCAGCTTCCCATCCACTAATTCTTTATCCAAAGAAGACCCCCACCCTTGCTAGCCACAGATATCAAAATCATGAGCCACAATAACACTTCCTTTCTTTTCATCAGGTGTTTTGTCACTGCAATAAGTAAAGTAACCAATATGGAACCTTCACTCCCCAACACTTATGCACAAGCTCTTTGATGGGATGCAAACAGCTTTACAGATTCCTTAGCCCACCAGACTGACTCACTCTCACGGCTCTCTCTCCATCACCCATAGCCTCTGGTCCTTCACTTCACCTTCACTTCAAGACCAAGCCTCACCCAACAGACCCTTCCCTCTTCCTCTGCCAGGAAGGCCCTTCCTCCTGTCTCTTAGTGTTGGACATTAACTATTGGCTCTGCTACTGAGGGCACGGAGAGCTAAGGGTTAAAAACGGTGTGTACGGTGAAACCCCGGTAACTCGGTAGGCGTTTCCAGCTCCACCTACCCTAGCTCCCACCCCCATGGCCTGGCCACCGAAACCAGCATCCCCCATCTCAGCAGGACTGGCATTGAGCAAAACTTCCTTGTCTTGGCTAGCATCACGTATTTCCCGCCACTCAGGACCCCCAATGAGGTGTTCTCAGGTTGTCCCCACCCACCTGTCCCACCCACCTATCCCTGTACAGGCTGCCAACTCTCCACCCCCATCAACCAATCACCTTGTCCCTTCTCCATTTTTCCCATGCCCTGGACCCCTTTTTTCCCTATATAGGGTAGGTCCCCCAATGAAAGAAAGAACCACGTGGATTAACAATATGCATCTGCTAGCCTCTGTGTCCCACCGGATCCCCCTGCGCCTTTTCCCCCAGCTCTGTGGGCCCCAGCCCTGAGACAGCGGACAGCGGACAGCTCCCCGGCTCCCGGTTCCCGCTTCTCTCTCTGCGTTTTCCCTCCACCGAAGGCCCAAGGCGCCCGTGGAGGAGAGAACCACATCTTAGCAAATCCCCAATTGAAGCTTCAATGTGAAGGTCACCTTCTCTGAAGTGCCCTTCCTTTGCTTACCTCACCATTGCTTTCTACCTGCAAATCTGGCTCTTCCTCCGGACTTTGAACTCACAGTAGGAATGTGCCTTGATGTAACCAGGGTTCTGGCCATTTTCCTGTTTGTAGCTCTGGAATCCACTGGGCTGTCTGGGTTCACTGTGAGTCCACCTGTGTGTCCAGTCAATAGCTCTGGAGGAATGCTGATCCCTCACGAGGCAATGGACACTAGAGGGTGGTGTAGACGACATTGATCTCCCCACCACAAGCAACGGAGAGCTTCTTTTTTTTTCCCATTTATTCACCAAACATTTATTTATTTATTTATTTTAATTTCTTCAACTTTCTTTTTTTATTGTCCATAATGAGTTACAATATTTAGTGGGCAAACAATGAGTTGTTATCCCAATTCCCCGCTGCCCTCCCCTCCCCCCTCGGCTGGATATCCTCCTCCATGGGTCGTCTGGATCAGTCCTTGTGACAGGGGACCATGGATAGCCTAGTATTCAGCCAGATTTTCCTGGCCATGCCTCTGGATAATCTCCCCCACCACGGCTAATGGAGAGCTTCTTGTCAGATGGCACATTCCCCTTGGCCAAGCTTCACCAGGGAACATTTTCTTTCCTGCCCTTAATCAGTACATCATTATGGTAACTCTTCAAGTTCCTGTCTGTCTGTCTGTCTGTCTGTCTGTCTGTCTCTCTGTCTCCACCTACCTGCCTACCTATCTATCATCTATCTAATCAACTATGCATAGATATACCAGCTTTTTTCCCCACTATAACAAAATACCCATCATAGGCTACTTCTGGACAAAAAGAGGTTTATTTAGCTCACAGTTTTCCAGGTTCAAAATCCAAGATGGGCTGAGCATGGTTGTACACAACTGTAATCCCAGTACTCGGGAAGTGGAGACAGGCAAATTAAAGTTTGAGGACAGCCTGTACCCAAAACACGGGAGCTAGAGATGTAGCTTAGAAGCTGGCCGTGGTGGTGCACGCCTTTAATCCCAGCACTCGGCAGGCAGAGGTAGGAGGATCGCAGTGAGTTCAAGGCCAGCCTGAGACTACATAGTGAATTCCAGGTCAGCCTGGACTAGAGCGAGACCCTACCTCGAAAAAGAAAAATAAGAGAGAGAGGTAGCTTAGTGGCAAAGTTCATAGACAAGTCCCTTGGTTTAATCTCCAGTGTCACACACACACTGAAACCCCGTTATGTGAGTCCTGGGGATGAGGTGGACGACGGCACGTCATGGCAAGAGCCTACCCAGGAGCAAGTGGTCATATCTCAACCAGGGAGGCAGGGGCCATGTGAAAGGCTGGGCTTGTTTCTCTTTTTAACCACCCTCTCTCCAGAATGACCCGAGGGTAGGAAGGGATTGGGGAATACTGTCTATAATTTCAGCTCTTGGAAAGTAGAGACAGGAAGATCACGAATTCAAGGTCATCCTTAGCTACCTATTGAGTTTGAGGTCAGCCTGGGCTACATGAGACCCTGTCTCCAAGCCCCTAATGAAAACAGAAAACCCAAAGGGGTTCAGCAAGAAGGAGCCACACAAGAAATGCCTCACCTTCCCAGTGACCCAAGGACTTCTCACCAGGCTCCACCTCGAAGGACCCACTATCTCCCAGACCAACTGTCAATCACAGCCACCACTGGGGGACACTCACGGCTCAGCCACACAGATGGAGCTTATTGCTTATAGAACTGATCCTTGGCTGGAGAGATGGCTCAGTGGTTAAGGCACTTGCCTCCAGTGCCTAAGGCCCCGGGTTCAATTCCCCAGGACCCACATAAGCCAGACCCACAAGGTGGTAGCCCTGGTTCTCTCTCTCTCTCTCTCTCTCTCTGCTTGAAAATGAATAAATAAAATATTTAAAAAAAGAACTGATCCTTATGATGCAGATGGTTGAACTGTTTGAATTTTTGAACTGATCTCTTGTGGCAACACCTTAACCTTGCCTTCTCTCTTCAAGTCTTCATTTCCCAGTTCAAGTTTCCCCCATCTCAGTATTTACCGGTTCTTCATCATGAAGGATGGTGAAATCAGCCCGCTTAATCCACTTCCCACTTTCTTCCCTTATCTTTGTAAACACTGGCCTTCATTTAAGTTCTTCCGATGGTTATCATTCAATAACATACTTAATCCTCTCTATCTTGCTCTATCAGAGTTATACAAATTTATACACTTGCTCTTTACTCAGTAAGGGTGCCTACACTTCCTTCTCCTTTGATAGGATCCAGAGTTTTGTCAGTTACCCGTGTGTGTGTGTGTGTGTGTGTGTGTGTGTGTGTGTGTTCATGTGTGTGGACGCATAAACACATGTGTGTGCGTGTAAGTAGAGGCCAGAGAACAACTTCGGGAGCCTTCCCCAGCTGCTACCCACCTTTATTTTTATTTCAGAGACAGGATCTCTTTCTGGCACAGAGCTTATCAAGTAGTCTAGATTGGCTAGCCAGTGAGCCCCAGGGATCCTCTCGTCTCTATGTACCTCCCAGGCATGGACCAACATGCCTGGCTTTTTTTTTTTTTTTAGGTTCTGGGGATCAAACTCAGGTTTTTGTGCCTACAAGGCATGATGGTTTGAATGGAAAACGTCCTCCATGGCTTCATGTGTCAAAAGACTTAATCACCAGTTGGTGGTACTGTCTGAGAATGTTGTGGAACCTTTTTTCCCCTTGGAATTTAAATCTGTTGCTATTTTCTTCTTTTCCTTAAATACGTTTATTTTATTTATTAAAGAGAGAGAGAGAGAGAGAGAGAGAGAAAGAGAGAGAGAGACAAAGAGGCAGACAGAGAATGAGTTTGGACATGCCAGGACCTCCAGCCACTGCAAACAAACTCCAGAAGCATGGGCCATCTTGTGCATCTGGCTTTACATGGGCAGTGGGAACTGAACCCAGGTTGTCAGGCTTTGCAAGCAAGGACCTTTAACTGTGGAGTGAGCTCCCCAGCCCAAATGTTATATTTAATGAATTTAATTTGGTAAATCAATCAATTAAAAAATAATTGATACATATTTAATTCATTTTAACTTTTCAAATCTCTTCCTCCCTGGTATTCTTTGGTTTCCTTCTGTCTTATTTCACAACTCCCTTAAGACAATCACTTAAACATGAGCAAGGACCAAGTACAAGGAAAGAAAAAAAGACAAATGCTTCTTTCTCTTTGCATTGTCTTTTCTCTGGTGATAAGGACATTTTGTAGTCCATACATTTTCCTATAAGGACATTGGTTTTTCGTTTTGTTCCTCCTTTTTATTTTATTGCTTTTTAGTAATAAAAACTTTTTATTAAGCGGGAGATTATCTACATTCATATTTGTTCTTAAATAGATAAGATTTTCCTCATGGGAAGGGGTTTAAGGTAGGGTCTCACTTTAGCTCAGGCTGACCTGGAATTAACTCTGTAGTCTCAGGGTGGCCTTGAACTCACAGCAATCCTATGGTCTGAACTGTATTATAATTTTGTGGTTTTTGTCTATATATACCCTGTTCCTTTGTTCTTCGGGACTCTCCTGCCTGGACATTCATCTGTCTGTTAGGGGAGCCCAACTGCGCAGCCGAAGAATAAAACTCCTCTTGCTTTTGCATCTGTTGGTGTGATTATTTAAGTCCTGAGGTACGCTCTCCCCAGAAAAAGACCTTGGAAGGTCTTTTCAAAAGTAAAAGTGGTTGATATACACAATGGGGTTTTATTTGACCGTAAAGAAAGTGAATTGTCATTTGCAGAAAATGGATAGACTCAGAGACTGTCATGTTAAGCAAAATAAGCCATATTCAGAAAGACAAATGTCATGTGACATGAAATTAGAAGTGGGTGATGTGAGGGGAGGATGGGTCTAAGCAGAGGGGAAGGTGGAACACGAGAGGTTAATGATGGCAAAGGGGGGGTAGAGAAAATAGCATGTTTTCCCTCATATGTAGAATCTAGATTTAAACATATATATATGTATACACATATACATATAAATACACATATGTATGTGTATGTGTATTTATATGTATATGTGTATTTATATGTATATGTGTATGTGTGGCCTTGAACTCATGGTGATTCTCCTACCTCTGCCTCCCGAGTGCTGGGATTAAAGATATGCACCACCATGCCCAGCTTTAAAAATAATCTAGAAATCTGAAGATCATATTAGCTGGACTGTATTCTTTCGGCCTGAGGGGAACATCCTCTTCAGTGAACCACGTGGAAAGGCAGCCTTCAGGGCTCCTACGTCAGCTTCCAGCAAGTGACAGGTGCAGGATTCAGCTGGGAGGGATGCGAACAGAGCTGACTTCTGCTCAGGGGGCGTGACGTCACTGGGTGCCTGCTCCACTCATCCTGTAAATTCCAAGCCTGAGGACCTTGGACTGTTCCCGACTTCTCTTTCTCTATGAACCCCATCCATGGATCCTCCTGCTGCTAACTTTTAAATATGCCTCAGATCTGACTACATGTCACTGGGTCCATTGCCACCTCCTGGCCCGGCCCCAGCATCCCTCACTGCAGCAAATAGCATTAGGCTCTGCAAACCATCCCATGTTCTTAGCTTAAAACAGTTCCCTCCAATGCAACAGGCCTCCCTGCCACACTGCACCCTACAGGCTGTTCTCAATGCTGCCCTGTGATCCATGCTTCTCCCAACAATTCCCAGGGGAAGAAAGAGGGGAGGAAAAGCCCCCTTGTTGGGGTCATTGGCAGGACCAGCAGGGAAGCTTTGGCGAGCTATTTATGGACCTCAAGATGCCAGGGTACTAAAAGATGGTGTGACTTTATTTTGTGATCACAGGGTTTGTGGTTCTGATTTTTTTTGAGAGGGAAAAAAGATTAGATTTTCTCCTAGCCAGAACTCTGTCTGGGTACAAGAGCAGCACTAATGAAGGCAGAGGCGTGGACTTGTCCTCACCATGGACTTTGCAAACTCATCAGTGACCAGGCCTTCATTCTAGTTGAGCATAAAAAAAAAAGGAGTGTGGAGGTTTCTCTCCCTGCTGGCTTGAGTTGGGGTAAGGGGACACCCTGTATTTCCCTTGGGAGAGCTGTCACCCGATATCCCCAGGGGGCTGGCTGAACATAGGAGCCCTTTATCTAGGGGACTCCATGCAACTTTCATTACCTGATAGAATTGCCAGAGAAAGGCAGAGTGGTCCCAAGGAAGACTCAGAAAAAATGACAGTGTCCCCAGAAGTCAAAAAACCTTCCTAGCTGGGAGCATTGGCCTTTTCTACCAAGATGAGCACCCAGGGTGATGTTTTACCTAGGGGTGTGGCCCTGTGACACCCCAGCCTCCTTATCGTTTGCTTCTTTCTACACTTCAAAAATATTTTGGAAAGGAACTTCTTTACAATGTGTCTCGGGCTGCTTCCCGTTCCCATTTCCCTGCATAAACACAGGGTTGCTCTCATGAATAAAACCAAAATCATCTTGGAAAACAGAGCTCTACAGGCCTGGGAGCCCCAGCCAGGAGCCTCTGCCCAGGGGCAGGTGTAGGAAGGGGAGACTGGTGTTTCCTCCAGCCAGACTCAGTGAGCTTGTTCAACCTGAGCTTTCTGTCTGAGGATCTCTTTGACCAGATTACACACTGAGACAGGTTATCAGAAGTCACACAGTCCCCTCCAGTCCCCTCTCTCATCTGAACTCCTCTGCGTGTGTGTGTGTGTGTGTGTGTG
>PVHP010009926.1:15839-49124 GCA_004024765.1 Zapus hudsonius | reverse complement strand
TCTCTCTCTCTCTCTCTCTCTCTCTCTCTCTCTCTCTCTCTCTCTCTCTCTGCCTCTCTGCTTGAAAATAAATAAATAAAATATTTTTAAAAAATAATAATAACATTTACTTGATCTTGCGTTCAATAATTTAAACAATTTGTTCAACAAAACCTGACCCTCACCAAAAAAATCATAATTTGAACTTGCTTTAAATTTTTTCTGTAGTCTATGAACTGAAGAACTTGCAATGGATGTTAAATATTTAGCAAACTAAGTTGAATTCATAAATAAATATTACTTTGACATTCATCTTAAAATATTTATGAAAATAATTTTGGATTAAACGGAAAAAAAAGTTTCTCTTCTGTTTCACAGGATGTCACTAATATTTCTGTTGCTTCTTTCAAGTTTTTCATAAAGGAGAAATAAATACCATCTTAATAATTTTGGGATTCCACAATATTGAGTTATTTTTATATTTTCAATGGTATCTTACTTTATCAAACTGTCACGAACTTTTGACATATGAATTAATTACATTTGCTTCATTGTGACTAAATACCTGACTGTAATAGTTTAAAGACGGAACAATTACTTTTGCTCACAGATTCAGAGGATTCCACCCATCATGGTTAGGAGAGTGGGGGGAGTAGAGTAGTTCACATCATAGCAATGAGGAAGGAGCAAACAGCACTCAGAAGGAGGTCAAGGCACCATATAGCCCTCAAAGCACAATCCTGTTGAACTATATCCTCTAGTCATTCCCCATGTGTTACTTCCTACCTCCTAGTTGTTCTATCCTATGAGTGATCAACCAAGAGGTTAATTGGCTTATAGGTTAAGGCCCATATGATCTCATTTTCTGTGAAAACACCTCCATAGACAGAATCAAAATTGTATGCCTATCATCTGTTAGGCTTGTCTTAATCCAATCAAATTGATACTCAAAAGTACCAAATTCTGTCCAAGCAACTATCTTCTTCTGTGAAGTGTTAGGTAAAGTTGTATGAATTTTAAATTGACAATTTAGAATCAAGTAGATAACTGGGGAAATCTGAATGAGACTCATTGCCCCTTTCCTACAGCTCATAGAACATTTATGATGACAAATATCAAAGTGATGGATGTAAATAAGAAGAGATACTAAGAATCTATAAGGTGAAAAAAATTAGACACTTTGAACTCACTGTCAGTTACTAAAGTAAATAAGACTAAATATTTCAGGATTGAATATGTGACAAAATTAGAAATATAACTTCATCAAGACTCCTATGTACAGGAACTCATTGTCCTAAATCCAGAAAACTTCATAATAAACTTTGTGAATAATAACAGTGATACCCCCCCTTGCCACTGTTATGGAATTTGTCCTCTACTTTATGAAAGTAAGCTTTATAGAAATTTGTAAAATAGTAGGCACATACTGCTTAAGTCCTAAAATAAAATAAAGATAAAATGTAAATGTTATTTATGTCATATAGTCAATTCAATTCTCTAGTATCTGCTGGGCATTGTTCAAGTAGCAGTCAGTACTAAAAATTATTTATTTATTTATTTATTTATTTATTTATTGAGGTATGTCTCACTCTAACCAAGGCTAGCCTGGAACTCACTCTGTAGACCCATGAGAGAAAGAGCAGATACACTAGGGCCACTGCAAATGAACTCATGACACATGTCACATTTGCCACTTCTTCATTCACCTGGCTTTACATGGCACTGGGGAATAAAACCCAAGTCATTAGGCCTTGCAAACAGTGCCTTTAGTTACTGAGCCATCTCTCCAGCCCTCTTTTTAAGAAATAGGAGGTCAAGGCTTAAAGAGTTTGGGTAATTCAACATAAGTATTAAGTCAAAAGAAGAATCAGGATTACTGACCCTGCTTTGCATTTCATGGCACAAAAAGCAGAACCTTGAACTCAAGACACACTTACTGCCATTAGTTTACAAGGTTAGGTAGTGATCATGATAAATCACTAACTATACCCTGTTTAGAAATTTGCAAAGAAGCTATCTATAAAGATATTTTAAGTTCCTAAATCCTCATCCATATGTACTTATGGGCAAAAAGCACACTGAAGAATATAAAAGTATCTTTAAAATAATAAAACTTATTTTAATTCATTCTGAGTTTTCATTTCTTCAAAGATTCTGAACATTTTAATAGTGTCGTTTCTAAGCACAGAGACAAAGTGTCTTTTAAATATCGTCTTTTAAAGGTGACTGTGCAGGAAAGGAAACTGCCTATTGCCTCACTGCATTAAGCTCCTCAGTCATTTTCCTCTTCGAATGGCAAATCATGACCCAGATGCCAAGCTGTGAACCTCGGTCCCCACAGCAGCAGCTGGTGCGTAGGAAATCTCATTAAGTGGCTGTGTGGCCCTCTCACATCATCTATAGGTCTCGCGTATGCAGCTGGTGTCCCGTGTACTTCTGCTTATGTTTTTCTCTTGACTAATATGTTTCCACATATTTGGTTAATTTCTCAATTTTATTAATTAAGCAATTACCATTTTATTGTTTTACAAGTGACAGACCTTCAATGGTAAAATGTAATCTATTATGAAATTCTATTTCCATTCTCTCTGAGGTAAGCCTGCTCTGTAAAATATCAACATGAAAAAGGTGTTACCTCATCACCAGCCTTCTAATTAGGAAGGGATTTAATTATATGTGAGGGATATAATGATCAGATTAATTCTTCCCTGGGGTAGAGAACTCATAATCCATAAGCACTGGAAAAGAAAAGCTACCAAATATATCTCCCAGCATTTTCCATCCGATTAAATCAATTACGAAAGAATAAATGAAGTCAGGAAAACAGAGCTAATGATCAATATATCAATTTATACTTTTGGCTCTACCTAGTAGACTAAATGGATTAACAAGTGAATACTTTCAATAGTTAAAATTGCCCAGTAAACCAAACCAAAGAGGCATTGAATAGTAGGACATTTATTCATCTAAGCTATTCAAATAGCAAATATTCAATATTCTACTTGAATAGATATTTTAAAAAATAATAAAATATTTATCACTTTTTCCTCATTTTCATAATATACCATTACCATTGTTTTTGTTAGCCTAACCACCAAAAATTCTCCCTGCCCCCTTCATTTCTCTCTTTTTAAGTTTATTATGTAGAAATTTTGTATGAACAAATCATGTGTTGGTACCAACATTCTCCTCCTCCCTGCCAGCCTTCCTCTCAGGGCCCTCCTCAGTGAGATTGCTGGTGTGTACCATGAAGTTGTGGCCTATGAGCATTTATAAAATGGTAACATCTTTGCAGATAATGAGACGTCATTTTGGATCTACAGTTATGATTCTGGAAATAAAGGGGAAAACTCTTCTTTCCTATGGGTATTATCTGGTCATATGGCCTGAATACTTATAATTATATTGTCCTATAATGGTTATAAAATAAAGTGAGAGATTCCATAAGAAGTTGAAAGCTGCAAAAAGCATGAATGTTTATAATGTTGAACCACTGGACTTTAAGAATCCTAGAACCATCCAACTTTACAGTATTTTATAAGGTAATATTTAGATGTTATGGATTAAAGCATATTGTGTTCCACTTATTTAACGAAATATATGATAATTCCCTCGCTTTACTGAAGAAGTAAGCAGACAGCTAACCTTCCTCTTCCAGTAAAATATGAGCTTGGGAGGAGCCTGAACCACATTTCTGTTACTATTGAGTCATTTGCTCCCCCTCACCACCACCACCAAATGGAAACGAGGATATCTGGTGGAAATTTGGAAGACTACAATACCAATATAAATGTAGGAAAAACAGGTCTGCCCAATAAAGCTTCAGAAGAGAATGAGAACCGTGCTGGTTTGATTCAGGTGTCCCCCAAAAACTTAATGAGCTCTGAATCCTCTACCCCCAGCTGATGGCAGTTTTGGATTTGGAACCTTGCTGGAGGTGTGCTGTTGGGAGCAGTCCTGAGGCTGTTAGAGCTCTTGCCAGTTTTTGACACACCACCTTGTGGTTCTTTTCCACCTGCTGTGGGGCACTTACCATCATTTTCCCTGCCATTGTAGAGTTTACCCTCAAGTCTGTAAGCCAAATCATTCTCTTTCCTCCACAAGCTGCTTTTTGGTAGGATTCTTTGTGCTATATTTTACTCACACCATGGAAAAAATGGAATGAGTTACAAGATAATTGATATAGAGAAAATATCAAGACAGTATATTAGCCAGGCTAAGACATGCATAATACTTACAATTTGTAGTTGAATTTATAGTGATATGGGACAGAGAGATAGAGAGAGAGAGAGAGAGAGAGAGAGAGAGAGAGAGAGAGTAAAAGAGAGAGAATGTTGATAATGTGTAATTTTGTGAATGATGAAGAGCCTTCATGTACAATGTTACAGGCATGACGAACAACAACAAACAGGCTATAATTGTTGAAAATGTTAGTACAGTTGATGCAACCAGACTGTTTGCAATGAGATGATAAGAAATATACCTTGAGGGCAATATCCTACCCATAGAAGACTCCAGCTTGTAAAATACAAGTTCATTTTCACAGAGAGTTCCTGAACCAAGAGCCTCTAGGGCACTCTGCTCCAACAGGGCCACCTAAGGAAAGCTCTCCCCAGGTTCCTCAGTGAAGCCAGACAGAGGTGACAGTGGCTGTGGTAAGTGGGAGGAAGAGATGCTACCTCAAGGTGGCACCAGATGTTGGTATTATCCATATAGTACTGGTATGGAAAGAATTCAGGATGCAATTGACAAGGCATGATAGAGGTTGTATATGTGCGGGTTCACGTGTGGGGGTGTGTGTGCACATGCATGCATATATTTGGATGGAGGGCAGAGGTCAACATCAGGTACTCATTAAGTTTCCAAAAATTCACAGAAGCCATGCTGGCAATATGAAGGAAGGTTGTATTCCTGTTTGGGGCTCCTGAGTGCTCTGGCATGAAGCTGGACCAGTACTGAAGGTGTGGTAGAGACCTCAGGATATTGAAGATGCCAGAATTATGGGATTGTCATTGACAGAAGTTGTGGCTGTCAAAGGGAGTTAACAAGAGAGAAACCAACTGTGCCTTCTGCTGTTACAGATCATCACAAAGCCGCATACCAGTTATCAACCTTTAGGGTTTGATGTTTGACTTGCTGGGTTTTGGTATTCTTCAGGTCCAGTATGTTCTTGCTGTGTCCCTATTCCTTTCTGTTTGGAATGGGAACATTTCCTCTGTTCCACTGTATATTGAAAGTGTATAAGGAAGCTCTGGGAGGAATCAGCCTCTTTTCTCTCCCACCTGGCTGCCTGACTGCCTGTGTTACTTGGGGTGAGTGCCTTCACTTGCACAAGCATCTGTCCTGCTTGGCTATTGATTGGTTAACATTGGAACCAAGTTTCCTCAGACTTGCAACATGGACTGAAGACCAGCAGTTCTTGGGGAATTTTCCAAGCCTTCAGGGCTGAATGCCAAGCCATTACAGCCCCATGGAATGAGCAGCGACTAGGTTTCTTGAATCTCAATACTAAAGACAGCTATTGTTGGATGGATCAATTCCCTTTTTAATACCAATGTATTCTATCTATTTCATTTCCCTAGACAACCTTGAAAATAAAGAAAGTTCAATTCCAAGAAAATAGACATGCATGAATATATGCCCTTGAAGACAATTTCAAAGCAAATTATTAAATCAGTGTTTCAACTTGTCTGAAATTATTCTTAAGTGATTGAACAATCATGCTTTGAGTCTGAGCTTCAATCCTAATTACCAAAAAAGTGTAGAAGACTTCTGTGGTAAACTTTGGGTTTGTTATAAAAATATACTATTTCCAATAAAAAAAACTGACAATCACTATTGTTAAATACTAAAACAAACTATGTGGCTTCTTTATATATTTCCTTGGAAAGCTGTGTTTATTTATTGAAAAAAAAAGACTGCTTTTAGAGATTCACAAATGTTCAATGAAACATCTGTTATAAAATTTTAAACCCTCCTCTGAGGCAAAACAAGCATCTCATCAAAACAGAGTTGCTATTATCTCCTCATCATTCTTAAACAACATTTTTATGCTCCAAGTCAGAGGCTTTTATGGATAATCAGTAAAATAATGTGGGCTTTTTGGCTTCTCTGCTCATTTCTCCTTAGCCACTTTGAAATAGTATGTAAGGCACGGTCATAAAGTTACTATTTGACCCAATTAACTACTTTCATTCTGTTGTTCTGTTTTTGTTACACTGTCACCACTACTTTCAATTGGTGTACTGAAGAAATTTTCTTGACTTGTAAAAGTTTTAAGAAAAATTTTGGATCTGGATTAATTGACAGAAGTGTGTGTGTGTGTGTGTGTGTGTGTGTGTGTGTGTGTGTGTGTGCGTGTGTGTGTTTAGGATTTGTGGAGTGCTGTTGTGTGCACATGTACACATATTCAAAGTCCAGAAGAGAACATTGGGTGTCCTCCTCTCTTTCCATTTGCTTTCCTTGATACAGTTCTCACGGAACCTGATAGCTGCAGTTTTCTGTCTGACCAGCTGACCAGCTAAGCCCTGTGATTTTCTCATCTCCAGCTATCACAGGACTGGAGTTACAGACATGCATGGCCATGCACAGTATTTTACCTGGAGCTGAGGTCTAAATTTATGCATTTCAGGCTCTCTCAAGCCCTCATGCTTACAGAATAGGTGCTCATACCTGCTGAGCCAGCTCCTCATGCCCAAGATTCACTTTTTAAAAAATTATTTATTTATTGTTGATAAGTAGAAACACTGTATGAACAAGTCTCGTGTTGGTATCCCCATTTCTCTCCCCCTGCCTCCAATCTACTTAGGGCCCACCTCCATGGGATTGCTGGAACTTTCCATGGGATAGAGGGCTATGAATTGTGCAAGCGATGGCCATTTGTCTCTTGTGTATTGTTGAAGAGAGCAATATCTCTGGATATTTTCCCCATCAGGGCACTTTTTTGAAACAATATATTTACTGATATTTTTTGCTTTGGTAATGTTTGTTCTTTTGTTTTTTTTTTTCACCAAAACCTTTAAATGTGAAATTAGAATCATGGTTTTCTTCACTTATCAGGGGATATAAGAGCTTAAAGCAAAGAGCAGAGAATCTTAAAGTTCTGGCATTGGAAGTAAAAGTATTGATAATGTGTTTGGGGATCCACTGACTTTGGCTTTGGGGCTCCTGATCTGTGAATCAATTTCTGTAGTCGCATTCCAACATGTGTGTGATATTTTATCTACAGGAATTGACTCCTTGTTATATCTTCCAAACTAAGAAATACATTCTCTCAGTATATTGCGATCATGTATGCGCTCATCTATATACCTATTTATCAAAGGTGTATATATAGGGGTACTGATACAATTATATATTTTTAAGGGAGGGCTATGAGTGGATTTTTGTATATCCCAACTATATACAATGCATGTTTATTTAAAACATTGTATTTTAATACATTCCTGCTGTTACTTCACCTTTATGGAATTATTTTCAAATTGTCAGTGAACCAATGCCCATAACTTTTGTTTCAATGCTGATTAATAGGAAACACAAAAATTAGTTCCACTTAAGAGGCAGGATCAAAATTAACCCCCATATCTATGTTAAAAATGAAAGCCTGTATATATATATATATATATATATATATATATATATATATATATATATATATATATATAACACATAAGGATTTAGCTGAGATTTGTGGCTCACCAGAGACCTTCTTAGTTCTAGATAAAACATTTCAAAAGATGATTAATCATTTTTGATTAATTCAAAATTACTTTCACATTATATCAAAACATTCCATGAAACATATAATTTTAAGGTCATGAATATTTTCCTTATAAAAGGAAAGTAACTACTTAAGCAAGTTTGACCCTCAAATGATGTTTGTTTTTTTTTTTTTTCAGTGTGATTAGACAGAAATGTTGTCGCTCTCTGACTTAACATTTGCTGGATGATGAACAGGGAATGTTCCAAATTGGAAAGAAATCTCTTCCAGGTAAGTGAAAGTACAAAGTACATCCCTGCATGTAAACTAATTCAGGAGATAAATCAAAGGGGTCAAACTAAATTAAGTAGAGGAATCATGAAGGAAGTTATAGAAAACTGCTAGAGAGCTTGTGAAAACCACAAATCAGAACATTTCAAGGAAAGATTGTGAGAGCCGTGGTCAGGTAGACTATCCAGAAGCATGGCACCCAAGAGGATATCCAGCTGATGGGGAGGGGGAGGGGGACATTGGGGAATTGGGGATAACAACTCATTGTTTGCCCACTAAATATTGTAACTCATTATGGACAATTAAAAAAGGATAACACAACTGATCAGGGATGGGGAGGGGGGAAGTGGGGAGTTCAGGATAACAACACATGGTTTGCCCACTAAATAATGTAACTCATTATGGATAATAAATATTAAAAAAAAGGATAACACGTTAGCATAAAAAAGTACAAAATATTTTGTATAAAGTTTTTTTCCTAGTCATTCATCACATTCTTTTGGATAGAAGTGAGAATTATTATCATATTTTTTGTGCCTATATAGTTCTTGAGAATAAATGATTCTATTGTACATATACATTTACCGAAAATTAAATCACATTTTCAGCTGCTATAATCATCATGGTCAGATACTAGTTTATTCATGGAAGCCTGGAAATAGTGTTATGAAAGAGTCCCAAACTAGCAATAATATGTTTGAAGAAACAATCACTAGCCTAGAAAAAAAAAAAGAAAACTGTGATTTTCCAATGATTCAGTCACGTCAAGTACAAGAAAAGTGTGGGTTAGAGAATGCTTCCCGGAATATGTGCTAGAAGATTAAAGTGTGTAGCTGTAAATTCAAGAGGAACTAATTCTGTTTAAAACTAAAAAAAAAGAGAAATGAAAATTGCTCCATGTATTTTTCATTGGCTCATTCAGATGTCTTGCCAAAAGAATACTTGTAGAATAAAAGAGAAATTTAAAGTCTATCACATTAGTATAAGATATTCTTACCATATCAATTTATTTCTGGCATATAATGATTTATTAAATGGAGAGTTTCCCAATGTGCTATGACATTTTACTTCAAGATTAATTTATGAGCACTAATGCCAGTTTTTGCAAGCCCTGTGAGTTCACAGTCTATAAATTCTGATAACAACCATTATGTGTTTTCCGCTATTTTTATCAGTTGTTTTATGAACCTTGTGGATCTTGCTAAAAGGTAAGATTTTATATTCATAACTTATAAAATTATAAACAAATGTTAACTCACATCAAACCTAGCAATATGTCAAAGCAAAAAAATATTAAGCTGCATTTTTCTGGAGAGGTTCTAAGCATTTGAATAAAACTTTCTTTCGCATATTTAAGTACTACTCAGGGGAAATTTTCCATAAAAACCACTTACTGAAGCAACTATAAATAGTTCAATCCAGAGTTTTAAAAAAGGGAGTGGTATACTGAGAGATAGCAAGAGCATATCTTATTTTTAAGAAAATAAACTTAACTTTCTAAAATATATTGGAAGAAAAATAAAAATAAGTCACCAGATTCTTCTGTAGTCTAGATATGCTGAATTGTTTTTCGGTCCTTAGACAAATGCTCCTAATAATTTATGATCCACTTTTCTTTTTCCTGGACAACTATTTTCAGTATTCGCCACCTAGATATCTCACACTTTTATTTCATACATATGTACTTATACATTAATGTGAAGTTTTCATCAGGGTCATGACTGATCACTACACACTCACCTGAGATGTAATTAATAGCATAATATCTGTTTTCACTGTGCCTTTAATTTAAATTACCAAAAACCATCACTGTAATATTATTGTGAATATCATATACATTTCCTCCCAACACGACAATTAGTTCTCAAAGTTCAGGAAGCAATCTCTCCTTACTATCTAGGCATGTATTAACGTGATCAGCAAAGGACTCAACAAATATGGTTATCAAATGAATAAGCTAATCATGAAATAATAAGTAAAATAGATATTGAAATTTAATGTTTATGGCCCAAACATTTTAGGTAAAATTTGCTCTATTCTGTCATTTCTGAAAAATACAAAAACAATCTGTGGTCCCAAATTAATGGGAAATTCAAAGGTAGTTTTCGCTTCCATGATATCAACAAAAGAGAAAATAAAATAAATATAAATAAAATAAAATAAAAATTATTCAAGGGCTGGAGAGATTGTTCAGTGGTTACATGGTGCTTACCTGCAAAACCTAAAGACCCATGTTCAATTCTCCAATACCCACATAAATCCAGGTGCACAAAGTGGCACATGCATCTGTAGTTCATTTGCAGTGGCTAGACACCATGGCATACCCATTCTCCATTCTCATCATCATCTCTCTCTCTCTCTCTCTCTCTCTCTCTCTCTCTCTCTCTCTTTCTCTCTCTCTTCCCTCCCTCTCACTGTGTGTTTGTGTGTGTGCATATGTGTGTGTGTCTTCACTCTGCTAGCAAATAAATAAATAAAATACTTTAAAATTATGTTAACTAAGAGCCATAGTGGGGCAGAATATCCAGAGACATTGCCCCCCTCAGCAACAATACACAAAGGGGGAAGAAAAAGAGAAAGAAAAAACTGGCTACCTCTGGTGCAGTTCATAACCCCCTAACCTATGGACAGATCCAGTATGCACTCCGAGGAAGTACCCCAGTAGGTAGGGGACAGAAAGGAGGGAAATGGGGACACATTCAAAAGATTTGATCATACAATGTATATACTTATTCATAATAAAGATATTTAAAAAAATCACATAGAACTCCCATATTGAGTATAGTGTGTCTAAACTTTCTATTGCCCAATTTTATAAGTCTATGTTTAATGTGGCTACTATTGCCTTCCTACCATTTCTAGCAATGTAAACTGCTTCCACATTTTAATATAGAACTTTAAGCACCCTCTTTGAATAATACCAAAAGGGTGAAATCTACTAACTGCATAATCTAAAAGTATGTTTAGAAAGAATCAAGAAGAGATTTATGCCTTAATATCCATGCCTAGTCAAGGAGTACTTGGGGGAAAATGGGTTTTAACATCAAAATAAAATAAAAGGCAGAGTTTTCCTAAATATTTTTATTTAATGTGGGAGATAAATGTGTTGTTAAAGAGGCTTGGTAGAAAGATGGAAAAATAGGTCACAAATGCAACAGAAACCCAGTGTTCTTACTCACAAGAAAGGAGCTATGAGAGTAAACAGTAAGGATGACATGGAGAAAACAAGTTATATTGTTGACTTTTCACTTTCACTTCCAAATATTGACTTTATCATTTGGAATTTTAAGTGTTACATATGCCAAGTTCTGGGGTCCTTTCAGGGGAAACCACACAGTGCATTGAACAGAAAATGCTTAACATAAAGCAAAATATCTCTATAAAATAGTAGCTGTAAAAGATAAGGAAATTTTGTGTAATAATCAAGGGATAACAGTGGGCGCTAAGACAACAGACTCTGGAGGGTGATACTTCTTGGGAAAGATTTGCTTTAGAATGGGTAGCAACTCACTGGAGTTCAAGTGTGGAACAGTCACAGTCTAGGAAAGCAACCAGAGGGCGACATATTCTTTGGGCTTTAGGTAAGGTGGCTGTAAGGCTGAAGCTTCAAGGTCTTTGTTAGGGCACATGTTCCGTGATGACAGCTGTGCATAGCTCCCCAGATATGATCATTCCCACTGTAATGGCCCGAAGCCCAGCAGCCAGAAAAAGCTGAAAAGTCCTCCTTTGAGCACTGGCACTCATCCCTCTTTACTGAGAACTGTTTGATTCATTTACTTGAGAGCAGAATGAGAAGGAATGAACATGTCAGGGCCTCTTGCCATGGCAAATGAATTCCAGATGCCTGTACCACTTTGGGCATCTTTATCTGGTTTTGAGAAATTGAATCTGAGCCATCAAGCTTTGCAAACAGGTGCCTTTAACTGCTTATCCACCTCTCCTGCCTGACAGTGTACTTGTTTAAAATGGACATTCTTGAAGGGATTCTGTTTAATAGCCCAAAGTATGACTTCATGGGTAAATTTGGAGCTGAGAAGACATTAATAATTGGAACAATAACAAATAATCCTTTCACTGAAGGAGCATATTTTGGAATATGTATAGTTTCTTATGGTGTTAAATATAAATTTAAAAATCATATTGCATAGGACCATCATGACAGAAGCTTCAAACAGATGGGCAGTAAAAACAAATGGGAAATGATGATACAATTTTATAGTTGATTATGTAAGTAGGCAACAAGACATACAGTTCTCCTTAGGAAACAGACCCCCCCAGAGTAATGTACACACTGTCTCTATGCTTTCCTACCTTTAGTTTGTGTTAGACTTATAAAGACCTGAGCAGTTAACACAGTCTCAATACACACTACTTCAATCCCCTGTTTTGGCAGTGGCCCTAATGAGTTATCATTTTCTGATTCCTGGGTCATATGGTTAAATACATACTTGACAGAAGTGTCCTTAAATGCCACATTAAAATAAGCAGACATGATCAAATCTCTCCTACAAGAATTCATATTTGCAATAGATCGCTAACCTTAAAGTACTGACTCATTTTCATCATGGCTTGTAGGAGTGCTTAAGGTTTATCATGACACAGGAGCTATGGGAATATGAGCAGCTGGGACATTGACTATAAATCATTAGTTTAAGTATACAAGATGAGTCATGACATTAACTTGTCATAAAATAATTTTCCAGACATGCATTTGTTCCTTTTTTATAGTTTTTAATTGTAATTACTCTTTGTCTCCAAAAAAGGAGAGCTGAAGACTCTTAGTAAAAAAATACACTTTCCATGTTTTTATTGAGTAGAATCCTTTTTGTTGGTGTCTTATACTTAAAGATCATTTGCTAGAAAAATATAATAAAAACTCAGCATCTTTACCAGATGATATAAATAAAAAGAACAGAAACAATTTAAAGATTTCACAAGCAACAAGGTCATGTTCTGTCAAGGTTTTTTTGGTAAAAGAAATATCTTTGAGATAAGAAAGAATAAGAAGAAAGATATTTATTCAACTCACATGAATAGGCAGGTCTTTGATACTGTTTGAAGTTAAATGAAGATTGTCAAAGAAACTGGTAAATGGTAATGCCTACCATGTTTCATTATGAGAAATGGGGTGATCTCTGGTTCATTAATAAATGTTTATACAATGCTTCTTTTTAAATATATATATATGTGTGTGTATATATATATATATATTATTCATTTTCAAGCAGAGAGAGAGAGAGAGAGAGAGAGAGAGAGAACGCACCAGGTCCACCACCTTGTGGGCCTGGCTTATGTGGGTCCTGGGGAATTGAACCCGGAGCCTTAGGCACTGGAGGCAAGTGCCTTAACTGCTGAGCCACCTCTCCAGCCCTATACAATGCTTCTTGCAAGAGAGAAAATCTTATCAAAATTGTGGATATAGAGGCTGGAAGATGGCTCAGAGTTTGCTTGCCTACAATCCTAAGGACCTGAGTTCAATTCTCCAGTGTCCACATAAAGCCAGATGAACAAAATGGTACATGCATCTGGAGTTTGTTTTCAGTGGCAAGAGTCGCTGGCATGTCCATTCTCTCTGTTGATGTCTATCTCTCTGTACTTGTAAATAAACAAAATAAATAAAATGTGTTCAAATATTATAGATATAATAATGAATGACTAAAATTAAGTGTGGATTCCAATGGAGCTTATGCCCTAATAATGAAAAGAAGATGGAGAAAGCTAAAAACAAGGAAGAGACAACAGGAAGAATTTTTAAAATAATTTATATTAGTAATTTAGGAGTAACCATGGTAAACAAGTTTCCTGAGTTGCAATAAATAGAAGTGTATGGTAGCTAGAGAGGAAAAGGGAACTACAAGAGAATCTTATTCATGTAGGAGATTTTACATGTTTGTGTGTTTATTGGGCTGCCAAGACCTAGTGGTGATAGGGGAAAAAGACCAAGTTTGACAGTGTCCTTGAATTGACAAGGATGGATGATAACCTGTGACGACAGGGTTGGAGTTTGAGATGAGCAGAGAGACCCTCCCCACAGTCAAAAAGTAACAAGAAGTCAATGTGTCTGCACAGGCACAAGTAAGATTTTGTCACCGGAAGATGATGGGTTTTCCTTGCTATCATGAAGTTTTTCTCAGAGAAATAAGAAGTGATGTGATCAAAATGAAAAAAAAAAGACATTTGGGGACAGAAAAGAAGTAAAATACTTGCCCAAGAAATTGGGAAGAAATTCCTGAAGAAATGGAGTAGCTCTGCTGCAATAGTGAATACAAGCAGATACATGTGCACTCAAAACACATGCATACAGGAAATAACACAAAAATTAAAGGATCATTCCAGAAAGAGAGAATAGTAAACTCAGCATCCTATGGCAAGAATAAGCTGTTGTGATAACTGTCTATATTGTATATCAGTGGTCTCTGCTTTCTCCAAATATCTTTGAAGAATTTCCCCTGCGACTCATGTAACACCTTCCAGTGCAACACACAAGAGAACCAAGAAGTCAAGAAATACTTATCTGTGCAAGAGTGGCACTAAACCAAGGATGGTAGTCAACGGCTTACTGATTGGCTAAGGGATCTGCTTAGTGACAAGGAACCCTTAACTGGAACTGGGATCCATGGCAAAATTCCATGGGGACCAAGATCTCTAGCCCCTAGGGGAAATTCCCACTACCAGAGAGCTACAGAGAGGCTACACTCATTAGAAGCTAGCCAAAATAGCAATATTATCTCATTTAACCTATATTGAACTCACTCTCCAATGGAGATCTGTTTGTGTTTTTCAGAAGTCAGTGAGAGAGCCCAGGACAACTCAATTCCACCAAGACATGGGAGGATGGCTGACATCCTGGCAGGAGACAAACCACACCTAGCCTTCACACAGGGCCAAAATGAAACCTATGAGAAAGTGGCAAGACAAACAGGAGACCAATCACAACAGCAAGTCTAATAACCCATGAAAGGTCAGAGGAGACAGACACCGATGATACCCAACACAACCAAGGGCAAAGATTCAGACAGAGATACTTAAGACCTCAACAAAAAGCAGACTTAAAACTCGCCCACTTTCACTCAGGGAACTGAGCAGAAGAGGGGGCAGAAAGAATGTAAGAGTTGTGGTGGGGGAGAATATCCAGAGACATTGTCCCCCTCAGCAACAACATACAAAGGGGGAAGAAAAATAAAGAAAAAACTGGCTACCTCTGGTACAGTTCGTAACCCCCTAACCTATGGCCAGATCCAGTATGCACACAAAGGAAGTACCCCAGTGGGTAGGGGACAGAGAGGAGGGAAACAGGGACACCTACACAATATTTGCTCGTACAATGTATATAATTATTCATAACAAAGATATTTAAAAAGAACAAGCTGTTGTTTAAGATTTTGAAATGAGATCAGGGCTTAGGGCATGTTTGAAAGGTAGAAGATACCTTAAAATGTATTGAAAGTATTACACAAGAATCTAATCCTGTTAGTGTGCAAGAAACAGAGATTATATATATTTTATAGGATGTGATAATGTGTATCTAAAATATGTGAAGTTGCCAGTTTAAAAGGCATTGCTGTCCTTTTGTTTCAATACTTGTCACATGACAGAGTGCTCAGATGGCAGAATAAAGGATGATTACACCAAAACCAGTTTTGGGGATAAATGTGTCTTGAGGAGTTACTCAGAGATCAGTGTGAGGGACTGCTTATAGGAACATGGATAACTCACACGTGCTGCATCTCTTAAAAGCCCACCTAGTACAGAGGAAACTTGATAAAGCTGCACCTCTGGAGCACACTGCACACCTGCAGGCAGCTCAGCTTGCTGGAGAGTCTCTCCACAAGTAGTGCTTTATCCTTTATCCTTCCTAGGGAAACCTTTGAATTTTGAACTTTCCCAGACTAATCCACCTCCTGAGACTCTCCTTCCCCCAGAGGGAATATTCAATTTAGAGGAATTTACTATACAACAACGTCCCACATTAAAAAAAAAAAAGAACAGTGTAGAAAAGTTAAGTTGCATGAAATTACAAATGATGGGCTTGACCAAAAGAAATCTTAGTAAGGAGAGGATCAATGGTGATTTTACAATTCTTACCTTAGCACTAACCTCTAAGCCATATCAAAACAGTGCAAGAGCTGAGAAAGTTGCTACATGTCAATAATCTTAGACTCACATCGGAAGGTTGTGATCTTGATGCCAGCCTGAGCTACATAATGAGTTAGATGCCAACCTGGGCTACAGAGTAAGATCTTGCCTCAAGCAAACAAAAAGAAATGGAAGAGTTTATAATCCTGTAGTGACTGATCATTTTCTGGATTGATTCTATTCACCTATACTCTGCACCATATCTTTTAGGTAAATGTAGAAATAAGATGGATGGACACACCTTGTGAAAAGATCTTTACTTCTGGGTCATGGAATCTGATAATAAATAATGTACATAAAATATCCTACCAAAAGAAAGAGCCAAGATAAATCACATGGCCAATCATGGAGACATGACTCATCCAAGAATCATATCCCAGAAGAAAAGATTTATATAAGTCATATCAGAGATAAACTGAAGGGAGTCATAATTTTAAAGCAAGATAAATGATAAGAAAAAAGAAACACGAAGATGCTTTTAGGATTTTGTTCTCTAAAAGGACTCAACTGTCGACATAATAGTGTGTTACATAAGTTACTGCCATTTCTTCTAAATTCTTTCTTAGATTCTGAAGACAAAAGTGACAGATGTCTAGTCAGAGAAGAAAGATGAAGAAGAGAAGAAGATGCATTATTTATCTTCTGTGATATAGTTTTTAAATTTTAAATCAAACCTGAGTGGCTTTAAAATATATGATATACAAGGAAATAAGAGTCTCCAAGAATATGTGAAAGTGACTAGGAAAAAATATATAGAATTGACTCGAGAAAACCTACTGAGATGTAAAGTTCTATGGGTGATTTTGACTGTCAGTGAGACTGGAGAAAGACATACCTTTCTGCTCAATAAGTCTGATTCTTTTAATAAGTGAGCAATATGGGTGTTTTGATAGGAGATCTTTTGAAGGCAAGTCACCAAAAAGTGCTGTTTTGGAGCTGGAGAGATAGCTCAGCGGTTAAGGCACTTGCCTCCAGTGCCTAAGGGCTCGGGGTTCAATTCCCCAGGACCCACATAAACCAGACCCATAAGGTGGTGGCCCGGATGCCTGGTGTTCAATATCTCTCTCTCTCTCTCTCTCTCTCTCTCTCTCTCTCTCTCTCTCTCTCTCTCTCTCTCTCTGTATTTCTCTGTTTGAAAATGAATACATAAAATATTTTTTAAAAGTGCTGTTTTCTAATTAACAGATTGAATGGATTACTTCACTGCATGTTTGGTAAAAGGGTTTTTGGAAATGTAGACACCAAAGCTAAAAGGCATAAGACTATGTTAGTAGTACAGACAAAGATAATGGCTATATATTGGGCTAAAGTGGCTACTGGTAGAGATGGAGAAAGGAGGAATTCTATTCTATGTTTTGAAGGCAAATTCATCAGCAACTAGATGATGTATGTAAGTTTCTACGATGGAAAAAAGAGAGTATTTGTTATACTTTGGGCTCAAGCAAACAAGCACTAGTGTTTGCTGATTTGACAATTTGGAAAACATAGTAAAAACAAAAATCAATATGGTCAGGTCCTTATTATACTTGAGGTTTCAAGAAGACATTTATTTGAAAATGTAACATTGGAGGGGGCAGAATGGTCCTGGATTTATAGAGTGATGGTGGGAATGAATATGGACCTTACCACTTATAATAAAACAAGTCATTTAGTAAAATAAAATATAAAGAAATATGAAGGGATGCAAATGAAAACCCTACAGTCTTTGAGTTGACACAGAAGACAGAGCAAAAACAGAGCTGAAGATGAACAGATATCAAGTCACTAGAAGGTCAAATGGAGAGAGAATATCTTAAAGTGATGAGAAGAAAAAAATAAGAAAAATTCAGTGTACAATATCCAGTGTCAATAAATAAATATTTTTAAAAACTTAATCATGAGCACCTTATGGCTGATTCTCCCTACTGCTGAGATCAATAAGCCATAGCCCATTTATGAAGAACAGAGAGCAGCAATTAACCAAGTAGTGACTTTCCAGATGCATAATAGAAATCCTTACTTATCATTGGCCAATAAATTTAATGATGACACAGGAATACCCCTTTATTCATCCTTTCTTAAAGACCAGACAAGAGGAACAAGCAATTCAACTCCTAAAATAGCTAAAAACCCATGAATGAATGATCTTCCTTCTGACTTAAGAAGATTAACTTGGATGGCTTGTGAAGTCCCCTAAAAGCCATGGCCTTGGCTTTGGAGATAGAAACTACATTAACACAGATTCTACAAAACTCCAAGGCCTCAGTTTCTGTAGACAGAACAGTGGACCTCTTAAACTAAACAGAAAAGGAATTAAGATTTACCTGGAATACCAAAGTTCTTAATAGCAGACATTAGAACAAGAGCAAAAGCAGAAGCAGCCAGAATATCCAACTAAAACCCCTGCTTCCTCAATAGGTCACAGCATTTAACGCTAGCAAGTCTCCCATTATGATGGGTCCAAAAGTCAGGAATTTAAGATTACTCAATACATGTCCACTTTGTTGAAGATTAATTTCCTTTCTACTTTCCTGGTGCTCATTTTTATGGACAAAAGTAAATCTGTTTTGCATTGTAAAAAATAAATAAATAATCTGTGATTTGACTGGATTAGAAACCACATCACTGATGACTTTGGCCACTGTTTTAGGTGAACAGATTGGGAAAGAATACAGGATGTAGAGAGAAGAAAAGAAATGAGAGGTGAACAAATCCAAGTTATTTATTGAGTCTTTCCAACAACAAGTGACTGTAAATTGAGAACATGGAAACCAAGGTCTGATCACGTGTCATTTACAATAAAGCAAAACAAAGATCCAACGCTTGGAACATACATAAGCTCTGAGGAGAATAAAGCTATGGAGAAAAATGGTTCCATATATGATGTTAGATAGATTAAAATAATGGCATGATGAAAATTTAAAAGGTAAAGGACATCCAGCACAACATAAGATGTTTCTTCAGCAGTTATAGAAAAAAGAAGTAAGTTAGGATAGAGAGTTTTTGTTTTTATTATGGTGCAATAAGAATATGCCCATATAGTAGGGTTTCTCAAATTTTCTAAATGACCTGCTTCAATGAGCTTTCATTAGTTATTTAGAGGAACTGATTATGAATGATATGAATTATGTTTACAATTCAGCTAGCAAAGACACAACGGACACTGTGTACTTGTCTGAGAATCAGCAGATCTGTCCCAACATTGCTTTCATTTATTTGTTTGAGTTTCTGGTGTGATTAAAATTTTGTTAATAACCAGGTACACAGAATTGGTTTGGCAAAATCCATACTTGTAATTATGTCTGTTGTTTTTAGCCTGCAGATTCCATAACAGCTTTTTAGAGAAATATCTAGCTTTGAAGTAATTGGTACAAAACATAATGATAGTTTGTATTGTGTGATCATGTTTAACTATAAATGTGTCTTAGCCCTCAAACGAGCTATATTTTTACAGCCTACATATTTCCAATACTCATTTTGCCATGTTTACAATACAATGAGTATCTGTGGTTGGTAGAAGATATAAGTCAATGAGAACCACTTTTAATGCTATGAAGATGCTAGAGACTGGTAATTTGAGTCTATTTGAGGAAAAACCAATGACTAGATTTAGGCACCAAGTATTCAGTGTATGCCTCCAGGTTCCAGAGGTATCAGCTATCATGTGGACAGTGTTCCTGGAGTATATAAGCAAATGATCCTGCATTGTTAGACAGAGTTTCATAATTATCACAAGAGCTTTGGACAAAAATTATTCCCCAGCGGAAACAAATCCAAAAAGTGTAACTGCATAGTATTATCCTCATTACAGTAGTCTGTAAGATGGCATTTTGACACAAAACCCATAATTACACAATGTTCTCTCTAAGACCACACTTCCTATTTAATACACTATTCTTTGGAGGTACTAATAGAATGCACCATACTTAAATATTAGAGAAGCATATGTATTTGTATGACTGGAGGAAACTTTAGATGGATATCCCAGCTACTAATTTGGCATATGCATGTATGCAAAAATGCAAGGCAAAATTTCAATATTTTTTTAAATTTATGGCTCCATTGTAAGAAATCCAAAGAGCATATTATGAAAATGAGTATCTTCATTGGATATTCTAATTTCAATGGTAATAGTTTGGAAAGAGAAAAGAATAGGTTCTTTCCTAGTATCTAAAATGCTTGGGCCCAGAACAGAACTTTATAACCAAGAGAGAAAAATGCATATCTCTATAAGAAAGTATTTGTCAGACTTACAATGAAATAAATGAATCAATCTGTTTCTGTTCATTATATATACTAGAAAATCTACATTCCTTCTATGTTTGTCTCCTGAACATCATTTACTACTTAAAATGTTGGGAGAATCCAAGTATCATTAGTGAATGGTCTGATAATACTCTAGTGACCCTGTGTACTGCAGGACAGGTTTCCTATAATGTATATATATATATATATATATATATATATATATATATATATATAATTTTATTGTTGACTATGTGACAGCAAGTGACAAATGATGCTTGGTCTATACTTATTCTACATTCCCTTACAGTTTTCCTCTGTATACATAGCCAATTGAGAGTTTAATGGTAGAGTGACCTCAAATACAATACTCACAAAATCCAATTTACCTGGCATGTACTGGGTTTTCATAGTTTCTCAGTCATTGGTTGTCATGGTTTGATCCAGGTGTCCTCCACAAACAAATGAAAGTGTTCTGAGTGATTGATCCCCAACTGAGGGAAGTTTGGGTATTAGAATTTAGAGCTACAGCTGTGTTGTTGGGGGCAGGCTTATGGGGGTTATAAGCCAGCTTCTCCTTGCCAGTATTTGGCACACCTTCCTGCCATGTTTGCAGTGCTGTCTCTCCACTCATGCCATCATTTTCCCTGCCAGGATGGAGTCTCCTCTTGAGTCCATAAGCCAAATAAACCCATTCCTTCACAGGCTGCTTTTGCTTGGGTTCTTTCTACGCAGCAACAAAGACAGCTGACTGCAACAATGGTCATGAGATACTAAGACACCTCCATGTATCCTCAGGATTTAGATGAAGACTTTGCATTTGCCATCTGTTTTTATTGTTTTTATTGTTTGTTTGTTTGTTTGTTTGTATTGAGGGTTTATCTAACTACTACAAAGTTAGTGGCTTTCATTTTATTAGGATAAAACTATGAGTATTTATCATATTATTACTTTTAAAATATTTATTTATTTGGAAACAGAGATACATTCAGAGGAAGAGAGAGAGAGAGAGAGAGAAAGAGAGAGAGAGAGAGGAAGAATGAGTGTGCCAGAGCCTCTAGCCACAGCAAACAAATTCAAGATGCATGCACACTTTGTCCATCTGGCTTTACATGGGTGCTGGGAATTGAACTCAGGTCATTAGGATTTTCAGGCAAGCACCTTAACCACTGAGAAATCTCTCCAGCCCCATGTTATTACTTTTGAAAGCAGAAATCCTCAACTCGTTTCTTTCTAAAAACTCCAGAAAAAAAAAATCAGTTTATCTTCTAGCTTTCAGCATCCACCTCTATTACTTGTTCCCTAGTTTCTGCCTTCTTCTTCACAAAGACCTTCATAGCATCACCAAATATATTTCCCGCTTGACTTCTGCTGCTTCAAAATGCCCTTGAGCATACATTGCTAGGCCCAGGTTGGTAATCTAGGGTAATCATGTCATTGTAATGCCTTTAATTTAACTGCAAACACAATGTTCGTTTAGGAATGTAAGGTAATATGCTTACTGTTTACCCTTTTCACAGATTTGCATGTGGATATGTTTAGAGGAACATTGAATATGTAACACATTCCCCATTTTCTATATTTTTCTCAATAATTTGAGTCGTCTTTAATAGAGAAGTAAAAAAAAATCTGTTAGTCAAAATACAGAACTTCTAGTTTAATGAAATCATCTTCCAAATATTTTTAGCCCAAATGAACAAAGGAAGCAAAAGTTCCGTTAAATATAAACTTCATTAAACCTAACAGTGAAAATTCCTTCTTCTCCTTTTGTCTCTCAGTTCATGGACCTATGTTTTGTCAAGGAGCAAAGGAACAATCTATATTAAACCCTATTATCATTAAGAAAAATAGGGCAACATCATAAAATGGCATTCTCTGAGCTCTGATTGAGTCTATTGGAAACCATTTAATAACAAACAGACCTGTGATTATATGAAATAACTACATTATTAAAGCTTCTTTTCTGCTGGGAATATTACGTGAATAATATGCTAATAAATATGCTGCTAGATTGCTGGCTAGTATCGTGGTACCTTTTCATGGAAGACAATTGTTAATTTTTTTTTAAATTAATCAGCTATTAAACACACCCATTGTTTAAGATAAAGTTACTTAAACTCACCACAGGAAACGAGAACTTCACTGAGTTTAAAACTTCTTTAAACATTTCGAGTATCTTTAGACCATTTCATATCATCATATCAAGACTTGTAATTATTGGCCTAGGTAATTTCGCTGACCAATAAATGATATAAAACTTGTCTTCTTCCTCTTCTAAGATCATGCTATTATAGTCCAGAATTTGTCCCTAGATTAGCTGACTAGGGGCAAAAAGAGCAAGGTGCTACCTCCCAAAGTATAAACCCAAGACTGGGGGAAATTTCTAGGTTTGAAAAAGTGTGCTATGATTTAATGATTGGCCCTTTCAAAAAGTCATGTTGAAATGTAACTTCCAGGGTGACAATATTGGAAAGGTTGTACATTATGAAGAGATTAATATATGTGCTCATATGGTTTTGGTTAATCAGGAGTGAGTATTGTCAACACTTCTGCTCTTGAATCAAGTGGAACTAGTTTCCTCCCTCACCACCACACTACAAACAGAGATCACACCTTGATCAGACTACAGCTCACCCTAACATGCCCCACCCCATCCCACCCCATGTCTCTATCATGGCTTTCTTGGTGTTCCAAACTGTAAGGAATTAATTTCTCTTCCTTGTAGATTCCCAGTCTCATCTCAGGTAATCTGTTATAAGACAAAATCGCCCAGTACAGTCATGAAAGACATAGTCATTTGGTATTTATCTGATTTATAGATAGACTTATATCCCAAAAGTTTAGAGTGAACATCCAGGAAGGGAAGAAAACAGATCATTTCATCCTGTCTCAACAGTATAGCTCCTCTTCGCTCTTACTCTTACTCCTTCAAGAGAGAAATGACATGACTTTCTCCAAAAGAGAACTAGCAATATCCATTGATGTCTATCCCTCACCTATGAAATGTATAGCTAAGAGGATGGGATATTTAATCCAGCTATTATTATGTCAACTCAGCTGTAAACCTGGGGCAATTTTTAAAAAGACATTGGCTAAGCTTTATTACTTACTGTAACATAACTAAGATATTTGTCTCTAAGTCAGGTGTGTAAACATACATTTAACCACACAGGCTGAGGCAGAAAGATGGAGTTTGAGTCTAAATTGGGTGCTGTGGTTTGGCTTAAATGTCCCCTGCAAACTATGTGTTTTGTATTCTTGGTCCTCGTCTGAAGGTAATTTTGGAGGATGGCCTTGCTTAAGAAGTGTGTTGCAAGGGGTAGACCTGGAGGTTTATCAGCCCTACCTTGCCAGTGCTAGTTAGGCTGATTTTACGGCTGTTGTCACCACTTGATGTATTGAACTTAATATATATCCTCTGCTCATACCATGAACAGCCTGAGCAACTTTGAGCTACATTTGGACTGCAGAAAGAATGATGACTGTCTTGAATGTAGAGGCCTGTGGTAGTTGATTGCATGTCCCCCAGTAGATTCAAAAGTGTGAAAATTTTTCTCCAGCTTCCTGCCTGGAGGAGGTGTCACCTGTGCCTGACCTTCAGCCCTAAGGTAATTCTGGGGTAGATGTGAAATTCCAGTGATACATATGCAAAGAACAGTCTGAGCTCAAGTCTGCAGCTCCTGCTGTTTGGTAGTGAGATTGTGCTTGCTTGAGTTGCTGGCTGGAGGTGCTGGATGGGTTTTTCTCAATGCTTGGATAGGTGAAACAGGACCAACCTCTTTCACCATTCTGAAACTTCCCTGGATCTGTTACTTTAATACTCTCATTCATCCAACTAGTGTGTGGCTCGCTGCAACAAGGCCCATGTTGCAGGAATGCCATGCTCTTTAATTTTGTCTTTATTACTTACTGATTCACAAACTAGGTATCCCATCTGGTATTAGGGAGTATAATAAATGCAGAAGAGAAAAAGTCATTAGATTTGCAATTTGGTTTGTCTTTTGAAAATAACCACTGGCTAATGTGAGGTGGGGTTGTTGGATTTCCTGCAAAATGGCCCAATGGAGCCATGAAGATGACAGAATCATCTTGTACCAAAGACCTATTCTCCTGGATAGCAAACTAAAAAAAATATAACTCTTAATAAAATGGTAAAGGGGATGATATCTCCCAGGCATAAGAGGAGAGGGTAGAGAGCATAACCCAAAAATCATGGGCAATGGGCAGTAAACCCAAGTGCCAGACCTGGATTCTACCCCATAGTGATCTGTTGGTTAAGGAGACTTAACATGTCCCCAAAACAATGCAGGCTATTACCAAAGCACTTGCTTAACCACCAGAGCTAAATGGTAGGACCCTATTGCTGAAGGTTCTACAGGCCATGTAGACACAGGGTATCAAGAGGTAAAGCTGAAACCTAGAAGCAAGCTATCTCCCAGCCAGCTAGCCCTTAGAGCCCTGAAAAGTTTTGTGTGAGCTGCTGAGGGATGGTGGCTAACATTAGTGAGAAAAAACAGGAAACACTGCAAGCTATGATATCATCCAGAAAGACAAGAGGTACACACCTACGCAATAGTTGCACACAGCCTCTGTGGGTAATCAATGACTCTCTAATTACATGGGAAGCCTATTCAGTCGGGGAGAATTCATTCCTGGTACTGATAACCACCAAGTCAGAATACCATAGAAAGGCTATAAGCTCCAGAGAGAAGTGCCTACTGGCCTTTGGCCAAGAAGAGTGGCTATATATACACATCCAATGTTTCTGAAATAACTAGGCTGATATCCTTTAATCCATGTTTCTCTCACTCTTAGTTGGAGAAACTTTCATTTACAGAAATCAGTAAAACCAGGGAGAAGCAAGATCCATCACCATGACAAGAAGAGGTACTCAATTACCTATCACACTTGCCAGGCCCCAAGAGACATTACAGAGGAAGTGGTAATCTAAACATGGTCTTATAACTTACCTATTAAAGCTCAGGGAACATTTCAAAAGAGAGGTTGGAAAAATTACAAAAGCCACAGTGTTGGAAGGAGTATCCTGGAAACACCAAAAACTTCAGTGAGGAAGGCCCTCTGTAGATTGGAGGTGGGAGAGAGAGGAAGATGACCAGCTCTCAATAGGGTCATATAATAAAGTGCACAATCATTTTAAAGTTATAGTTGAGGGACTTGGTGGAGGAGGGATGGGGCAGAAAAATGAGTAAGGGGAGGGTAGGGAAAAGCCAGAGAGAAACAAGACAACAACAATCTAAATGTATTTTATACATACATAAAAATTTTCAAGGACTGGAAAGATGTCAAAGTGGTTAAGGCACTTGCCTGCAAAGCCTAATGAACCAGTTTCAGTTTCCCAGTACCCATGTAAAGTCAGATGCATAAAGTGCTGCATGTATCTAGAATTTGTTTGCAGCAGCTGAAGGCCCTGGTCCACCCAGTCTCACTGTCTCTCTTCTCTCCATGTCTCTCTGCTTGCAAACAAATAAATGTATTTTTTTAATTGCCAAAAAATAGAAGAAGGGCTGGAAGCAAGAAGGGACTCAGTGGAGAGGGCATACACGATGGGGAGGCAAGGGGTGGTTGGTGGAGGGGACTATCATCATGATATATTGCCTATATGTATGGATGTTGTCAATAAAATTAAAAAATATATAGTAAAATAATTATGTCTAAAAAAGAGTATCATATCTAGTACTATCACATTGTGTATTGTGTAAGAAAAGTGAAAATATTTTTGTGACATTCAATTTATCAATGAAGTTACTTCAGAACTAACATATATCCCTGATATTTTACTTTTATGTTATTAATGTAAATGAAAATATCTATTCACATTCATATATGATTATCATTAATTAGCTGCAATCATTACTTGCTAATAGTAAAAGAATACTCTAGCTAAGGAGATGGCTGGGTGTATAAAACTCTTAGGAAGCATGCATGATTGCATGAGTTTGGGTCCTCAGCACCCATGTAAAATCCAAACACTATGGGAGAGCATTTGTCATCCCAATGTGCCTATGGCAAGAAGGCAAGCATAGACAGGAGAATATCCTAAAAGCTTTTGGGTCAGATAGCCTAGCAACTGTAGCAGTGAACCATAAGCTACTTCAAACAAGGTGGAAGGAGAAAACATTCACCCAAAATTGACGTCTGACTCCCATATATGCACGATGGTCCAAGTGTTCCCACACTCATACATATGAACATGTATACACCCATCCATACAGATCATACACACAAAAATACAAAGAATACAAACATTTTACATGAATTGTTATGCTCTGAAGACTTGTATGCATTATATTTTCCATTTTTACTAATATATCCATATAAATATGTCTTTGTATATTGCTGCATTTATTCATGAATTAGCATTAACAATAATTAGCAATAACAATCCCCATAAAAGCATCCTATGAGTCTACTAGTAAAGAGAGAGGGAAAAAAATATAGACATGAAAAATAAATCCATTCACAAAAATGTATGAGTATGTCAATTTCCTCTTCCAGTGTGACTGGTTCCTCAGTAGAAAGTGTGACATGTGCATCTTTTGATTCTGCCATGGTCAGGAAAGAGAGCTCTGCCTGGCTCAGCAATGCAGTGGCTTTGCAAGAGGAAGTACTTGGCGCCTCGTTCATGCACAGATTCCATCCCTGCCACTTAAGTGGCACAGATGCCCCCATTAAGAGCACAGGAAACTACATCATGGAATTAAAGGTAGCCTATTTTTTTCTGCTCAGAGATTTCGAAAGAGTATTCATAACTGAGGAATCATCTACCTAGCAACATTAACCAACACTGTAATTAAGACATTAATCCGAGGATTTTCTTACATATTTCACACTGAGTAGGATTAGACATTATAGGAAAAATGAATACAATTAAAAAGATTTAAGTGGGAAATTGACTGTCATTATCTTAGCCAGTGTGGCATTATCATCTTATATAAAGAACTGAAATGATAATTGGCTGAGTGACTGTTGAAAATGTGTGGAGATGTTTTAAAGAGGGAACTATTTTTATCTACAATGATTCTTTAGCTGAAATATAGAACCACAATACACTGATGAACTCCTTCTAAGCCTCTATTTATGGACATGAAAATTGTGCGAATTTGCCAGACTTGAATCTGAATATCAGGTTCTCTGCTAATACTGTGCCTGGTAAGGAAAAATTCCAAACATACTATTACAGCTCATCTTTATTTCATATATGTTGCCTTAAAAACCCATTCATATCTGATGTTTCTACAAGAAGAAGCATCCCAAATTAAAATTTAAATTATAGAAACTGTCACAACCAAAGTGTTACTTCTAATTCTGAAGAAATTAAATTCCCTCTCCCTTTTAAATTTTTACATAAATATTGTGCAGTATTTACTGTCTTTTAGGGAACACTGTTCTTTTACCCACAGATTCCCTTTGGATATCTGTACATTGCACATGAGAATCAATGATTAATTCAAAGCAGCTTGTCATAAAAAAAACCCTACATATCAATACTTTAAAAATATTATTTTGTTGTTTATTTGTTTGAACTACATGAAGTTGTCAATTTTGGAGAAGAAATGTAGTTTAATAATAATAATAATTTCTTAAGGTTTAACTCAGCAGTTCATGCTTACTTTAGCAAAAGAATTAGATAATGTAATTAAGAGACAAGGCAGGTTTATAAAAATGCAGTGGTAAGCTAAATTAATGCTCCAAATGATCTGAATATAACACTGTTAGAGAATTACAATGAAGGAAGAGGTCGTAGGCTTGGAATGGGTCTAGAAAACCAGAAGTTTGATGATAGTATTTCATCCAATATAATTTCGCATGCATAAAAATGGATTTACTAGTTTAAAAGGACTTGATAAGTCAACAAAGACAACTTAGGTACCTTGAGATATGCAGAAATGGTAGAACAGTTCTTTTTTGCAAGAGAGAGAAAGAAATTCTTGAATGATTTGTAGTTAGGCACTAGGCTAGATACCATATGAGGTTTTTCCCTCTTGCTTTCAATAAACGCTTGATATATTTCTAGTTGTCGTTTTAATTTTTTTTCCAAGAAAAAAAGTAAAACATCATGAATTTCTGGAAGAAACAGAGCTGGTGTATAACAGACCTGGACTTGAATCCTCCAGTCATTGAACACAGAGGCACTGTTATTTTCCTTGATCCTAACTGAACCCAACTAAAATCAATAAAAATAAAATTAAATCACATAGCAAAGTCTACTGACCAGTAGCAGAAAATAAAAAAGAAGAGAAAATGACTAAAACATCAATTACTGGAAAGGCATGCCAAGTGGATGGGACCATTGTCAGTGGCCTAGATTAGATTCTGTAAGCATGTTTTCATAACAGGAACCGTAATAATATTTCTAAAAGTGAGAGATCAAAGCAAAATGTCACTTAGAAATAAAGGTTAGTAGTTAGTTGGGAAGCAGAATCTAGTAGCACCCTTAGGCTTCCCCTCATCTACTCACCTGCAATGGGATCTGCCCAGAAACTCAAAGGCATCCTCACACATTCCTCACACTAATGACTCTGGTCTTGGAAAGGCAAGTTTCATCCTTAGAATTACTTGTGAAGCTTAATTTAAAATCTCATCAAGGTGATTTTCGTAAGAAAGAATTTAGCTAACCTTAGGAAATAATTCCTAAATTACCCATCATTCACTGCCATGTTCACTTGCACCACTGAAGCATAAAAGACAGTAAAATGAAAATGTTCTCTTTTGTAGACATATGTCAAGTCAATGTTGTACATGTAACTCATATACTTTCTATTAAATAACTTCAAAAAATAAGTGCTCTTTCAAAATAAAATGGCAAATACATACAATTATAATTTGCAACATATAATTGCAACATGTTTCACAGAAGCTCTATACATTTTAATTGTTTTTTTTTTTTTTTTTTTTGGTTTTTTGAGGTAGGGTCTCGCTCTAGTCCAGGCTGACATGGAATTCACTATGTAGTCTCAGGGTGGCCTTGAACTCAAGGCAATCCTCCTACCTCTGCCTCCAGAGTGCTGGGATTAAAGGCATGCGCCACCACGCCCGGCTACATTTTAATTTTTAATTGCATTGTTTTTCATTATTTCAACTGAAATGCTCTGAGTAAGACAAATACATGGAGAGATGTGCTGAGCAGCTATGTCTTCTGTATTAAACCATAGTTTTCTGTATGGAGAATGAAGGCTCATCAGACTTAGAAAGTAAATGAAGTTACAAATCCAAGGAAGGAAATGAACTCTAACAAGGTCCAGGAAGCTCCTGAAAGTTTTAAGATTCACAAAGCTCCTCCTCAAGGGTACATAAGCAGTAACAATTGCTGGGGAGAGAAGGTTCTCCAGCTACTTCACTGCCTGTAGGTTTCGGTGAGTAATCCCTCCCCCATGCTTCTGTAACACCAATAAGCTCATTAGTTCTTTAAGATGGATATGCATGGAATTGTTTCTTTGGTATGTGGGTGTTGCCCTATGTGGGGTAAATCAATGTTTCTAAATCACTCCAGGAAGTCACCCAATAGATGAATGATATGTGTGTATATATTAGAAAACACACACACACAAAAAAAAAATCAATAAATACTAGAAATAGCCCCGAGGTACATACTTGTTCATGCTTCTTATATTTCATTTTTTTTTTGTTTTCAATAGACTCTCTATGGCTTGGAAATGCTGTTTCTCAGTAAAATCTTAACTATGTTTCAGACACTCGTACTTTATTTTGAACTTGTTAGTGTATAACTCACTCACCAAAACAAGAAAAAAACAAAAAAAGAACAACAGCAATAACCCAAAAAATAAATAAATAAAACCTTTCAGCTAGAGTCAGTACACAAGTCTCAACAATATGCCACTTTATTTTATAGTATTAATATCATGTTAATTTTTAGCATAACTGTTTGTGAATATTATCTTCCCTAAAATGTCTAAAATCCTTGAGTTTATAAATGTTTCCTATTACATTTCTACACAAACACATACAAAATATATGTATTTTATTTTATGTATATGTGCATGTTTTTAATGTGTGTTTGTATTATTCAGTTGTATGTTCACCTGAAGATCAGAGGACAAATTTGAGTACCATCTTCAGGAATTCTATCCACTTGTTTGAAAGATGCGTTCTCTTAATGGCCTGAAACCTACAATTTCACTTTTACTAGCAGACCAGAAACCCCTGCCTTCTGTCTCATATCCCCTGCTGAAGAATTATAGGTGTGTGTCACTATGCCTGGCATATGCACATGGGTACTGAGGATCGAACTCAGGTATGCAGGATTGCCAGGTAAGCACTTTATCTACTGATGCAGCTTCTGAGCTCCAATTTAGATTCCTTTAGCTTAATGTTATTATTTTTAATTTAATATTTTCAATGAGTTAAATATTTTATATGGTGTTTTGTCATAGATCCCTTAACCATCCATATCTACAATGAGCCCATTCCAAATAATTTGAATTTTTCTCAAAATATTTTTGTTCTTTATTTATTTATATTTTTTTAGGCAGGGCTTTACTCTAGTCTTGGCTGACTTCGAACCCACTATGAAACTTCTACCTCCACCTTCTGAGTGCTGGGATTAAAGGCTTGCACCAGCACATCATATTAAATTCTTCTTTACAGGGACTGGAGAGATGGCTCAGTGGTTAAGGCACGTTCCTTGAGTGCCCAAGGTCCCGGGTTCAATTCCCCAGTACCCACAAGGTGGTGGCCCTAGTGCTCACTCCTCTCTCTCTCTCTCTCTCTCTCTCTCCTTGAAAAATGAATAAACAAAATATTTAAAAAAAAATAAATAAATTCTTCTTTACAAAAACAGTTACATTGCTATTCACAAATATGAAAGTCCCAAATATCCCTCATTCTTGTGTAACGATAAGAAAGACAGAGGTAATTAACAACAATCACTTCTTTGCAAGGACCACACTAGTTGACAGCACAGTGCTCTGAAAATGACAGTGCTCAAAGGAAGTATCTAAGAGTTTTACTCAGTAGTAAAAGCACCAATGCACATTAGATCAGCAGGACCAATGGACTCATAGAGCAGTCACACATATATTCAGGCAGCACCCACTGCTCATGATATTTTAATTCCCAGGCTCCCATCTTTCTAAGCTCTGTTCCTGAGACATGGTTCTCTAGGTTACTGATGAAGCTGAAAATGTTTTCATATGCAAATTAGCCATCCCAATTACCCCATTGATTAATGGCCTGGAATAAAGACATTTTCAGGTATGGCAACATTATCAAGGTTGGATTCAATTACATGCCTTTTTTCATTAGTGCACTACAATAAGATACACTGGCCAAGTCCATGAATGGGTAAGTGAAATAATCAGAAGGAAAATGCAGAGGACAGAACGCTCAGGGTCTCTGTTAGAGTTAGCCACATGCTGCTGGGATGAATCTCCAAACTAGGCACAGATTTGCGAGGAAAGTATTTATTTAAGTAAGAGATCCAGGGGAAGTTCCAGACTGAAGAAATAGGCTGGAGGCCTTGTGAACAGTTTTTCACAGATTCAAGCAGAGAGAGAGGAACCTATCACCAGCACCTCCAAAGCAAGCAAATACACTGGAAACACAAACAGCAGGAACTCCAAGTTTGAGCTCTGACTGCTCTTTGCATATCAATAGCTAGAATTCCATATCCTCCCCAGACATACCTTAGGGCTGGACCTTAAGATCTGGCCAAGGTTACATCTCCTCATGCCAGACAGCTAGAGAAAAATCATTACTAAACTCTTGAATCTATTGGGAAAATCCACTCAAACTACCACAGTCTCTGACTACAAGACAGTGACAGGGAATCTTCAGAATGCTGCCAAAGCTGAGAGAAGCCCTGTGATTGGAGGCCAGAGACAGGGAAGCAAATGGCCGTGGCAAGGTGACTGAGGACACCAGGACAGGGACTCTCCAGAATCAGTGGTACATGTATGAATGAGATGCTTCTATGCTGAAGAGAACTGTGTACCCCTGGAAGAAAGCTGAAATAAAAGATAAGATTTCCCAAAAAGATGGGCTAACAAATTATTTCAAGTAAAGAAAAATAAATAGACACTGATAGTTTAATCAATAGATTAAAAAGTGTAAAAAAAAAGTATAAAAGATTTTTTTCTCCAGCTTCCTGGCTGGAGGAGGTGTCACCTTGCCCTGGCATCATTCAGTCCTTAGGTATTTCTGAGGTGAATATGAAATTCCAGTGATACATCTGAAAAGAGCAGTCTGAGCTCAAGTCTGGAGCTTCTGCTGTTTGGTAGTTAGATTGTGCTTGCTTGAATCTTGAATTGCTGGTGCTGGGTCTCTCTCTCTCTCTCTCTCTCTCTCTCTCTCTCTCTCTCTCTCTCTCTCTCTCTCTCTCTTTCTCTCTCTCTTTTTCTCTCCTTACATTTGTGAAAGGAGGCCAACCTTTTTCATTATTAAACTTCCCCTGGATCTGTCTGTTACTTTAATAAATACTTTCCTCCCAAAATTGCACCTGACATGGGGCACTGATCTCAACAGAGAATTCACAGAGGAGGAAACATAAATGGCCTTTTCTCACCTGAGAAAGTGCTCAGCATCCCTAAGCATCAGGGAAATGCAAATCAAAACCACAATGAGATACCACCTTACCCCGGTCAGAATGGCAATAATAAAGAAAACCAACAACAATCGTTGCTGGCGAGGATGTGGGGAAACAGGAACCCTCATTCACTGCTGGTGGGATTACAAACTAGTTCAACCGCTATGGAAAGCAGTGCAGAGACTTCTAGACAGAATGGACATAGAACTACCAATGGACCCAGCTATCCCTCTACTAGGCATCTACCCACAAGATGTCACATCTCGACACAGAAACATTTGTACAACTATATTTATAGCAGCTCAATTCATAATAGCCAAGTATTGGAATCAACCCAAATGCCCATCCATGGAGGAATGGACAGAGAAACTGTGGTATATTTACACGATGGAAT
>PVHP010009926.1:0-15739 GCA_004024765.1 Zapus hudsonius | reverse complement strand
TGAGCAGATCTTACTAAGCGAACACTCAAAAGAACAGAGAACCAAACACCGCATATTCTCCCTCATATCCTTAACCAGGATAACCGTGTTCTTTATGCAGACTAGTAGTAAGAAGTGAAAGGTTATGAATGAGGGGTAAGGGATGGCGGGAGGGGAATGGCTTAAGCTTGAGGGTAAACCATATTAGGTTCAAAAACATATAATCCTCACGAGCTCATTGTAACCTATTGAGTAAGTAGTGAGCGTCATCTGGCAAGAGGGGCCATGAGTGATACGGGAGAGAGTCTAAGTCTGTGAATAATTTAGATCAGCCTGACAACCACTGGTTCCAACCAATGGTTCCTTCCCTCATTGAGCTGTTGACCAAAGCTACTCATGAGATTTCAACAACAAGACAGAATTCTGTCAAAGCTCTTGGGTGCCCTCCCTAGGCCTGAGGCAAAACCCTGTTGCTGAAGAAACCACAGAATGCCGTCGACCAGCATCTAGAGACCCTTCAATGTCTGGAACGATATCCAGCCCCCAGAAGGCAGTTAGTGTAGTGCTGGAAGGCACTGCACAGGCTGCCAGGGGAAAATGATCAATGACGGCTGGAGTAAACAGAGACCACCAACAAGAAACATAATCTGGGGTGATGAGTGGGCTGACCACACCCCCTACTGGGAGAGAATAGCAAACCAAGAAAGGAGCACTTGTGCAACAGAGGAGCCTGGAGCCTGGGCCTGGGGGAGACAATCAAGAGCTTTCAAATTCGGCCAATTTTCCACTTAGTGAGGGGGACCCCTTGTCTGGATCTTGGGATTCAGGGCGATGGTCACCAGATCCCGTACTCTTGGGTTCCCAAGACAAGATACACTATGGGAGCCATTGACGGGGAGGCTACTAGAAATAGACTCTAGGTAAACCAGAAATGTGTATATTTCTGAGCAATATCTTCAGTTCTTTATTTTTATTTTTACTTTTCATTAATATCTTGATTTTAAAGGTTGAATACAAAAAAAGTTTATGTACACTGCCATGTGTTCACACAGGAGACAAACAAAAACATAAAACTCTTTTTTAATTATAATAGGACTATAAAGTCTAATTTGAACATCTAGAATAAATTGCTTATTTATGTTTTAAATAATGGTAGAAACTATTCTGAGTGTCAAAGGTTTGAAAGTGACTAGCTTCGCAATTAAAAAAATGGTAGATGTACTCTTTTATTTTAGAATTCTGTGATTTAAAGAAAAATTATGCTCCCCCCGCATAGTGTTTTATCTGAAAGGATTCTGAGCTGAGTGAGCCTAAGAACCAGCACTCCAGAGAGCATCCAAAGTGTTCACAGTGTTCAATGCCCATGGCCTCTTTAAGTTAATTCGCCAGGCTTGATGTTTTTTTAGGCGACCTTTACAGAAGAATTTTAATCTCGGCTCTTACATGGTGGCAGATTATAGTTATGAATTCTCAGCAGTGAATTTCATTCCATAAACAAGTGCCAGAAACCATGGAAAATATGCTAAACATCTCCCTTGAAGAATAGATTATTTTTAGTTTCTTTATCACCAAGGTTGTAGACCTGCAGAGGTCTTTATGTGGGTTATTATTCCGATTCTCTCTCTCCCGTGCAGACATGAGATCTGAGCTCTTTTCTTCATTGAGACCATTAAACCTGGAGTTCCTGAGGCAGATGCCCTGAGGCCAGCTATGGATTCTGTACTCTTGCTAAAATGGATTGGTGCTCCTGGCTCATATCTGCTCTCCAAGGAACAGGCTGGCTTTCTTCCTTTTAGCTATGGATTTCAAAAAAGAGGCTTCACATATTTCACCTAATATTTAAGACACTGTGTCATAATTAAATTGTGCTGTAATCCCCATGTTTTTCAGCACTGTAATTTATTTTATTGGAGAAGGAGTTGTTAGATATTTCCACACCCTCTAAATAGGAATCCTAGCTAGAATTTCTCCTCACCATTTCCTCTCTGTTTCTCTGGGTAATTTTTCAGGTGGACCTAAGTTCCTCTCTTTTCACTATTTTTTCATCATGAGCTTTGTAAGCTTCCCCCTTCGATTTCTTCAGCTCTGTACCAGACGTGTTCTAATTTCTTCTTTTGCTATCATATTTTCAATTCCTAAAGCCTTGATTTGTTTTTGTTTTTCAAGGTAGGATCTCACTCTAGCCAAGACTGACCTGGAATTATCTAGGTAGTCTCATGGTGGCCTCACACTCACTGTCATCCTCCAATATGATATTTCTAAGGGCATTATTAGGTTTTAGAAGTTGTATTTTTATACATATTATACATTTATATACTATCTATCTATTTTATTTTTGGAGACTGGCTTATACTTTTCATTTAAAATCAAGGCATTGGCTTCCTATATAAAAATGAGCAACTGAGGCAGGAGGATTGATTTGCTGCAAGTTCAAGGCCAGTCTTGGCTATATAGTTTGTTCCAGGCCAGCTTTGACTACATACTGAGACTTTTTCTCACAAAAGCAATACAAAAGGAGTAAAAGGTGCATGCTTTTGATCATCTAACCATGGTAGTGATATGAGGGGATCATTGGTAGAGGATATTCGAATATTTCTCCTGCTTCAGGGTCCTACTAATTCCATTTACACTCTTTAGTTTCCCATGAAGTAGTTTTCCACTCTTGTGTAAAGGAACAAGTCAGCTTGGAAGCTTCTGGTTTATAAGCAGGAAAAGGTGTCCACGGGATGTTATTTACTACAAATATAGGTCTTGACAAAATTCCCCTTTGAACAAGAGACTCATCTTTTGCACTTTGTTGTGTTTTACCAGTGGACACATCCTGCCTGGCTGGTCATTGTGTAGCTCATAGGGTTTCTTACTTCTTAAAATTCTTGATGAATTTCCTCCCCCAGAATTGTGCATAGCAAGTTCTACAAGTATGAGAGCTAGCCGGCAGGGAGGAGGCTTCCAGATCAGTCCTAGCTTGATTTCTCAGTGTTCTGCATCAGAAACATTGCTGTCTTTAGCAACAGTGTCATACTGTCTGGTTCTGGTTGGCAAACAGCAGCCTATAAATTTAGGAGGCCTTGGGATTCCTGGTCAACAACCCACGGTGGGGTACCACACCCCTGGCCCTGTGATTTTTCCATAGCAACCTTTTTTTTTTTTTACTCCTTTGGGGAGACTGGGTCTCTCACTGAGCATGGAACTCATCAATTAATTAGGCAGCCAGTCTGTCACCAGCAGGATTCTCGTCCCAAAGGCAAGATTACAGGAGTGCACCACTGAGGCTGATAGGAGATCTTTTCTTTGGTGACTTCATTTTCTTGTAGAGGAATCCTGTCAATCAGCTCAACTGATGACTTGCTGCAAAATTTTGTCGCAACATTTAAAGATTTTGTCATAATGGTTTTTATTTCTACTTTGTTTCCTTAATCCTTTCCTTGTCTTGGAAAACAGTCATTATGTACATTTAAAGCTCCATTGATTTTGCTTAATCTCATGTAGTTGTAAAGAACCCTGTAAGTCCCTTGACAGCCTCTGCTTTTAACTGTAGGCTAGCCTTCCTCCGTTTTGAGCCTCTTTCACTGAGTGACATCCCCTGAGGTAACTGCTCTCAGCTTCTTCTAGTAGGGTTTTGACTGGCTTTTAATAAAACATAATCTTCAGAATGAAGTAGAGATCAAGTAGGAAGCCTTAGCCTCATAATTGCCTGACAGACACTAATTCACCACTGTTTACATACACTACTGGGGTCCTTTTGCTTGGCTTGGAATGTGGGATTGATCCACAGGGCAAAAGGTAAGTGTTCTTCTGTAGAATCATGTTTTTCCTAAAAGGCGAGCTCTCTGCTCTAACACTGTAATCAGCCCCTTTCCCTTCACAGACGTGTCTCCATTCAGTGCTGTTAGGATGCAGGCCCAGTTACTACTCAGAAGTTTGCAATATATCCAGCATTCTAGTCATAGAAGGGTCCAAACAGCGGCCCCCTGTCAGTTGACTCTTTGCTTGTGATAAGAATGTCATTTAATGTCAAATTCACCCTGTGTGTCAATGATGGTTTTAGATGAAGGGTGCTATTGAATTAAAAGACCAAAAAAGGTGGGAAGATCTCAAATTCCACATAGTGCCTCATAGATTAGTCATATTGGAAATGATTTTTTTTTTTAGGGAAGGTAGGGAAAAAGAGCTGTAGATCATTACACACTTTCCCCTCCTCATCAGCCCACCGGGGCTGGAGGGAGAATGAAAGAGGGAACCCATGGCCCTGGGCTGGAAAATAACTTTTTTAAACTAAATCTACTTCATGAGATATGAAACTGCATATGTTGATGAAACCTCAGACAGTGTGATTAGGAAGATATTTTAATTCCAAAATAATTATGGTTCTGTGTGTTCTCAGTGCTAAATCCAGGCAGGTTAATCTGTTGCTAATCAACACTAGTGCAGAATAAAAATATTTTTAAAAGCCTTATTTTTCTAATGCAAATAACTGAGACACTTATAATTGTGTATTTTATGATACCTAACAATGTATTTGAAATCTATAATCCATACAGAATAAAATGGCAGATTACATTGACCCCCCTCAGCAAGACACACTAAGGGAGGAGGGAATAACCTGGCTAACTCTTGTGCTATTCATACCCCCCCCCCATGGACAGATCCAGTACGCCCACCAAGTAGGGTCTCCAGTGGAATGGGACAGAGAGGAGGGAATGGGGGTACCATCACAAAATTTGCTCATATAGTATATCTAATTATTAACAATAAAGATATTTTTTTAAACGGCATATGAGTACCACAGTGAACTTCCTGGCTATCTAGTAATGATGGTATTACTGTGTTATTTCCAAAGCTGATATATTTAGTAAAAGACAAAATGATTAGGAAATCACTAAAATGACCTTTGCTTCAGAAGGACAATGTGATAGTAATCTTAATACGGTTTCTACCACACTGTCCTTCTGAAGCAAAGGTCATTTTAGAGATTCCCCGAGTCCAACTATAATCTGTTTTGGATGAACAGAATCCCAGCTTTGAGATACATTTCATAAAGTATAACTGGCTTAGGTCAGGAGGTAAAAATAGTTATATTCTTATGTATCTTAAAATTTAAGCAGATAAAGGAACACTATGTAAATTCCTAGAGGTTCTCTGATTTACAGTGAATACATACTTATTTTTTAAATTATTTTAGAGCCTTTTATTCTTCTTATATTTTTGTTAATCACTGGGATTAACCCAACAATTTAGAGAGAAAAATTTCTTTCCTCAAAGCAGAGCAACTTCATAATTGTTTACTTTACAGAAAACTTCTTTTGTCATTTTTTGGAAAATTTCCTTACATATTAAATCTTAAAATAGAATATAGTTACTAACAAACTCTGACCAAGAAAATGTTCCAGTTTTCAGCTCTGATTCATCATGAACATAGTAACATTCATTCCTTACTAGCAGACCCTGGACAAGACCAACCTGGACACTCAGGGTCCTTCAACCAGAAAGGTATCCTTATCAAAGATTTCTAAAGGTTTTTCTAAGACAGATGGAATCAGTCAGTCAGGGACAAAAGGATGATGAAAGCCAGAATAAAAGGAGATAATGAAGAAAATCAAAAATGTCTACAGTGCTTCAATTCTCTCTCTCTCTCTCTCTCTCTCTCTCTCTCTCTCTCTCTCTCTCTCTCTCTCTCTCTCTCTCTCTCTCTTTTCCTCCCTCCCACATCCCACATACTCAGAATGCTTCTTGGCACAGTTTTGTACAGTTCTGTCTTTGGTTATTTACTCAGAGCAAGTATAGACATCATGAACTTCTTCAATCTCAAAATATACTGATTGCCTAACAGAAGTACAAGATATGGTGGCAATGTTCAAATACTTGCTAAGTCTTTAAAATAAATATGATTTGTGTAGGCACAAGTTTAGTCTTGTCATGCAATCTTAAGTGGTGGTGACTGGGCATTATGGAGAGACACTCTGTACAATTTTATTATTATATTTATTTGATAATAAGTGAATTATGAATATACCACCAAATGAGGGCATTCTTAACAGGAAGACATAAGTATCCAAGTTCATCATTATGGGCACATTTTATCATTATGTGCCTTTATGTGTTGAGACTGTCTGATCCCATAGGGTACTAGTATGCTTTATCATGGTCAGACTAAGATTAGGAGATAATCGATAATATTTAGGAAGCTTGACTTGACCTTTGGAAACAAATAAGAAGATCATAAAGCCACTAAAAATTTTCCCCAATGGATATCTATGAATTGGATAAAATCATGTAAGCATCCTTATTAGCTTCTTTGTAAAAATTATATAAGGGCCACTCAGTTCTCTGGCACAGACTGTATAGACAATGGCTAAATTTTAAGGTATTTAAAATATTATGATGAGCTTTAGAAAATATGATTTGCAAAATCTATTCAATTACTCCTTCAAATTAAAGTAGGAGAGCAGGACTTACCGCTCCCCTAATATCAGTCATCAGAATTAAGAATCACCTGTGACACAGGTCTGTTGGTGATTAGCAGTTAAAATCAGCCACCCACAGTGAAGAATGAAATTATTTAACATTATAATTCAGATGATTTCACTTTTTGATAGACTTTATTGAGGTAAAAATAAGAATACAATTGGTACATAGCATTTATATCAATATTCCCCTTCACTGAGTATAAAAAAACAAAATTTGTCATGAGACATATTTGCTTTTCCTATGAGACATAGTTCACATGAAGAGGACAAGAAGATGACTGGGCAACCATCCAGGCTGTCACAAATGTTCTGCATATAAAATGGAATTTTGTTTTTTTATTTTATGTTTGTTTAAATCTCAGAATCTGATTTTTTTTTTTACATCTTGTAAGCAGGGTGTTAGAAGGAGTGCATTTAGTACTAATAAAAACTGGATCAGCCACTGAAGAGAAAAAATCGAAGTGATGGCCAATAATCTTCCCATGGTACATTTTATACACACCCTTAATAGTTTCTTTGGAAAATATTCTGAAATTATCTCAAATTAGGTCTACAACTTAGACACCCTGACGTGGCTTCCTGATGGCTTGGCGCAAGAGTAGTTCTTAATAAAACAGAGAAGAAGTTTGACTAACTCCAAATATACATGAGAAAAAAAAACAAAGGAGGAAAAGTGTATCTTGGCTCACAGCTTTTGAGGTTTCATTCTCTGGTGGCTTCTGAGCATGTGGGGAGGCCTAATATCATGATGGAGAGCATGCGAGAATGTGGCTCACCCCATGTAAAAGAAAGCAACAAGCAATGGAGAGAAAAGAAGCAAGAGATAAACTATACACTTCAAAGCAGATGCTCAGTGTCCATTTTCCTCCAATTAGGTCCCATCTCCGAACACTTCTCTCCAGTGCCTCCAGCTGGAGATCAAGCCTTGGACACTTGAACTTTGGGGGTAGGGGTGTACAAGACCAAAGCTATAACAGTATTGGGGACAGACTGGCATTTGTAGAGGGGGGCTTATATCTGACACATTCAAGAGTTACAGAGTTTAAACTGTCACTATTAATAATAATAAAATTGTTAGAATTATTCATGTCCAGTTAACACTGTATCACATCAAAAGTAGAAGGTACCTCCATCTGAATCTACCCAACAGATCCAACCTCAAGCCTGTCCACAGCCATGTTCAGTAATGTTCACTACAATCCTCAAAGGGAAAAGGGTAAATCAGACTTGTGAACTCTACCATCACAGGGCCTCTGGAATGACCTTGAAGGTTTGTTTGGCATGTTTCATTTGAATTTTTTTAAATGTAAGCCTCCATCTTTTCATACTTTACCTTTCTCAATAAAACCAAGGAAACTCCATATTTTTTCCCCAGAACCAAAGCGCTTCAGCATTGCCAGGGTTCTGTAAGATGCTCCAGGTACTCATTGTACAGTGTGGGCCCAGTGTTGCTTCTGCTTGACAGATTAATCTGGCCAAGCAAGAGACACCTATGTCTTTCCTAAACACCTGATTCAAGGGATTTTGCTACTTTTTAAAATGACTTTGATAATGGTACAGGATTTTGGGGTTCCTTGTATGCCAGCACTCCAATAACTTGGGGTGCCCCCAGATTCTTGTCCTATGAATTAGAGGAATGAAATCCACATACCAAGGATAAAGCTCAAAAAGATTTGATAACAGCTTAAAGCTTTAGGAGGGAAAGAGAAGGATGGGGAAGGGGCGTGGAGGGACCTAAACCTAGCATGTAAGAGAGGAAAGCAAGGTGGAACTCTTGCCCAGTAAGGCAAGTTAGGATTTAGAAGTCCCATGAGAGAAGAAGGCAGAGTTCTTGCCTGGAGCAGCAAGAAGGGTTTGAGAAGCCCACCTTGAGACTCGAATCTGGCTTTGTTATGAGGAGTGGCTACCTGAGGAAAACTAGGTTTATAGTTTTTTTTTTTTTTTGGTTGTTGTTGTTGTTGTTTTGTTTTATGAGCCCCATGAATAGGTGCCTGGTTTAGTCAGTTTACTCCTGATGCTTGGAGTCCAGGGTCAGGAATTTTGGAAAGGAGTAGTCATCTTAAAGAATGTTAGTTTTTTAACAAGGCAGTAGAAGGAATCTCCCTAAAGGGGCATAAATAAGGAAAGGCCAGAACTTTCTGGTGTTTCTGACATGTGGTAAAGTAATGATCTAGATTTTTCTCTACAGGCCAAAGGATAATTCCTACACTTAAAATAATAGCCAAGAGAAAGTGATTCACTTTGATTTTGGGGTCTGTTACCCTTAAGCGGCCTAGCCAGTTTCTAAAAGAATGTTATTTTTTCATATTTATTGTCAATAATTAGATAACATTGCATGAGCAATTCTTATGATGGTACCCCCATTTCCCTCCTCCCTGTCCCCAACCCACTGGGCAGCGTCCTTAGTGAGCTTGCTGGATCATTCCATGGGATAGCGGGTCATAGACTGTGTGTTGTTGCTGATGGGGGCGATGGCTCTGGATATTCTCCTCCACCATGGCTCGTACATTCTTTCCACCCCCTCTTCCACTCAAATTCCTGAGTCATGGTGGGTGAATTTTAGATCTGCTTTATGTTGATGTCTTAAGAGTCTCTGGATTTCTGCTTTGGACTGTCTTGGGTATCCTCAGTGTCTGTTTATCCTTTCCCAGTTATCTGACTTGCTGTGGAGGTACGTGGGAGTTACAGCTCTTGTTTTAAAAGTCATTGCCTATCTCCTTTTCTGACTCCAAAATGAAATAGGAACTTAGCCATCCTTCCCTACTTTTGAAATTGACACCTTTCATTTCTTTGTTTCCCTTTTACATATTTTCCCCTGGTTTCTCTTATCTCTCATTTTTGGCAGACTTTTTTCATACCTCAGAATATGGATGGTAAACCTAATCGCACTGAGAAAGAAAAAAGTTATGAAATATTTGAACTACATGTGTCTACATATTTTAACCCAAGTATAACCTAGAGTCTGAATTTTCATGCACATTCAATCAGAATAATTACATTTTTTATTTTGTTGTCGAGACAGGAAATTCACATTACCTATTAATCTTAAAAACAAGAGAAATTGCTTTTTCTACACCATATCAAAAGTAGTTGCAAGTTTTAATTAAGTACTTTTGATTTTCAACTTGGAGGGCATCCAGTCCAAGTAAACAATCATTCTTAGTTTCTATCTATAAACATATTTTGAACCCAATTATTTTTTTCTTTGAACACAACTATTCATAACAAGCATTCAAAAAAGGAAGGGGAGAGATTCAGAACACACTCTAAAGCAGAAATCCATAGTGAATGTGATGATAAAGAATTAATATGGAAAGTACACTTTAATTTTTTTCATAATTGCCTTCCTTTTAATATCTATAGATCAAAATTATCATTAATTCTTTACTGCTTTAATGTAAAAAGACACTAAATTATTTGATTAATATCTTATCCACATTGCTGCTTAGCAAACCTAATGTGTTCGTGGGAGTAGTATTTAGATGCCTTTTTAAACCAATAAGCTATGATCCTTAGGTGACTTATCACAAACTTTACCCTAGTATAATTTGGTCTAATGAAAAGGTCATATCACTTGAGTATACCACATAAACTGTGTGCCAGTTCTGCATTAGAAAAAATGGACAGCCACAGACCAGACCAAACTGTTAAATAATTTAATTTATATGGATGAACTTGGACAGAGCCTGCTATTAATGTAAATAAAACAAAACAAAAATTTTAAATATTGTTACCATAAGTGCTGTGAAAGTCCCTAATGTACAGTATTCAAACTGATTTAACTTGGGCTTAGGAGATTGCTCAGTGGGTAAGAGCAATTGCAGTGAAATGAGAGCCAGAGAGGGTCTGGGTTTGATTCCCAGCACCCACCTAAATAGATGGGAATGGCCACGCACACCTGTAACCTAATTCTGTAGGAAATAAGAGACTGGAGAATTGCTGGGGCCAATGGTCAGCTAGTCTGACGGAAAAACGGCAGATCTGGTTTCAGTGAGAAACTGTCTCCAGGAAACAACAGATTAGTGGTAAGATACTTGATGAGCATAAAATATGCATCTGCACATACACCCCAACACACACTATATCACACACAAGCACACCCATAACATCTACTTGCACACACCACACCATGCATACACCACATACATGATGACACACTCACTACATACACATGCCCACTAAAAAATATTTTGACTTGCATAAATAAAATTTTTGTTATTGTTTAATTTTTCTCTTCTCATAGGACTGGGGATCACCCCCAGGGCTTGAAAGATGCTAGGCAAGATATCCCTGAGGTCTACCCCGAGCCTGATTACATAGGAAGTGTTTAACCTTTCTTTGTTAGAACCCAGCTATAATTGTTTCAGTGTGTTACATGGCTAGCTTTCAGAATGCTTCTTTCCCCTGTATGTTGTTCACTTGCTTTATGATGTAGCAAAGAAAGAATATAGTATATACATATGAAGTTTACTTTTTGTGAGTTAATAAAAGCCAGAAAAAATTATAAATTGTTTTGAATCTAACAATATTTTATAAGCCATTTTCAGGCAACAATTTCAAACCTTCTGAAGAAAGAGCTTACCTAAGGGAGCTAGGGATGAATTCTCAAGCTTCAACTGAGCTGCAAGGGGAGAGAACCTGATCAAGCTGTGTTAATTGCACAAAAGTACCTGTCAACATCCTTCCTTCCTAAAATACAACAAACCAAAATGTTTAGTATAGTTTGGATCAAAAGCAGAAAGTCTCCTGGTTTATTTGTCCTGCTCCTGCTTTTGAGAAGAAAGATAACTCTTTCTTTGATTTAATATTTTCAGTTTTAAACTTCCATGCATGGATACTAATTCTTATTTACTCTTTCACTGTTATCATTCTATGAATATTGATTTTTTTAATCCATCAACAGTTCTCCTAATATCCCCAAAATAGTACTAAATAGATACACAAATGCGAATAAGGTAAGAGTAGAATTTATATAATACATTTTTAAATATGTAAATGTTGGTTACATAATTAATGCATTATCATTTAATGTGTAATGTGTAATATCAGTCTAAATGCTGCCACCAGAGTTACTTATAAAAAATAAACAAAAAATGAATTACCATAGTTTACTGAAAGTTAAAATGTACTTTTAGATTTAAAATTTACTTTCCATATATTTTTATCATATTAATTTTTTCAACTGATGAGAAATTTTCATTCATTAAAGTCCAGAGTAAGTCCACTTTCTCTCATCTTCTAACCCTCATATATATCTCAATACTTAAAAAAATATTTTCCTTATTATTAATATGAAGTATGTTTAAAAATTAAAATTTTAATCCTCTTTTTTAGATTGAAAATGAAGAGAATTCTGTCTACTACTGTCATGGTTTTATCCAGGTGTCCCCCACAAACAAATGAATGTGTTCTGGGTATTCGATCCTCAGCTGATGGCAGTTTGGATTTTACAACCTTGATGAAGCTGTGTTGTTGGGGGCGGGCTTATGGGGTTATAAACCAGCTTCCCCTTGCCAGTGTTTGGTACACCTTCCTGCCTCTGTTGTGTTTCCAGTGCTGTGGCAGAGGTGATGTCCACCCGTCTGCTCGTGCCATCATCTTCCCTGCAAGGATGGAGCTTCCCCTAGAGTCCGTAAGCCTAATAAACTCATTCCTCCACAAGCCGCTTTTGCTTGGGTTCTTTCTGCACAGCAACTAGAAAGCTAACCGCAACAACTACAATATATTCAGTTGAAAACAAACTGCCAAATGATGCTTCCACTGTTTTTGGAGATCCACAAGGTTGATCATTGTGGAACACTTCAGTCCAGATGATTGTAAATCGGAACAATCTTATTATACCGCAACTCTTTCCCCTGAGCTTGATGTAACCATGGCCATCATGGAATAGAGCAGCTTTCATGACCTACCTGAGAAATTGGCCCATAGCCATGGCAATATAATAAACAAAAATACACAAGCAAACAGCTAGGTCTATGACAGGAAGGCTACTGACATTCCCTCTGAAAATAAGTCACAGGATTTTCACAAGGCCCTTCTCATATGTGTCCTGAGATTCCAACCTTCACTCCACCTTCTCAGTTTGAAGAAATACTAAAACATATACCGTAGATTACAGACTATACAATAGCTGGGGGAAACTTCCATACAAAGTCAACAGAACTCTATGAGAGCCTTTGCATAGTCCTGGTATATCCAAATATCTTCAGGTCTCCATTCAAATCATGGTCCATCTTCCAAAGGCTTCATTGGCCTATCAGGGACTTCATGCTCTGTTCCATATACAACACCTTAGCAGCAGCACTTTTAACTGTGTGCATTTCATGAGCCACAGCATACTTCTGTTTTGTATGCTTTCAAAAGCAATACCAATTATGCAGGATACAGCCATGTTATTAATTCATAGAAGAAAGAAATCTTGACCTCGAAGAGAAAGTTCCTTTCAGCTACGTCCTTCCAAAAGAGTATGCACAGTCTATCATTTGGTCCTTCAACCTTGATCAAACTCTCTGGGCATGGGCAACAGAATGCACCCAGCCCTTATTCCAGTAATGCAGTTCCAATAAAGTTGTCTACAGTCTCTCGTTCCCCTTCAAATGTTCTTAAGACAAGTCTCCAAATACTATTCTCTTTTTCAAACTCTCATCAGAATATTCTGAAAAACTTGGCTTACAACTTTGGAAGGCATGTTCAGTTTTAAAAATTATCTCAGCACTATCACCTATAGTGTTTTGATTCAGTGTTTTGACCCATAAATTATTGTGATCTGAATGCTCGATATCGAGCTGATGGCATTTTTGGAATTAGAATTTTGTTGGAAGTGTGTTGTTGGCACGGGCTTATGGGGATTATATGCAGCTTCGACTGCTAGTTTTTGGCACATTCTCCTGTTGATGATTTCTACCTGATGTTGGCCAAGAGGTGATGACCACCCTCTGCTCATAGCATTGTTTTCCCTCCATGATGGAACTTCCCCTTGAGTCTGGAAGCAAAAATGAACCCATTCCTCCACAAACTATTTTGGTTGGGTTCTTTCTGCACAGCAATGAGAGAAAGCTGACTACAACAGATTTAGTACCAGAACTAGGCACTGTTGTTGCTGCTAGAAACCTGATTCTGTGGCTTTGGTCTTTTGTAATTGATATGCAGAAGGCAGAATTTAGACAGATTTGAAAACTCAGCCTAAGAGACACCCAATACCACTGTAAATACAGCTTGATAGACCATTTTGTTCAGAGTTGAAAGACCTAAATGCAGTCAGAACAATAGAATGTGAGGTTTGCTTACAAAGGTGAGAGAGAACTTTGTTGGGACTGTGACAGAAGAAGTTTTTGTGAAAAACTTGCTGTGTTCTGCCTGCCTGAGAGCTGAGAACGAGTGCACTGCATGTACAACCACTATGGAAAGAAGTGTGGAGACTCCTGAATACAATGAATATAGAGCTACTAGTGGACCCAGTCCTTTACTAGGCATCTACCCTTGAAATTTCACACCTCACCATAGAGACATTTACTCAAACATGTTTATTGCAGCTCAATTCATAATAGCTGAGATTTGGAAACAACCCAAATGCCCAAATCTGGACAAATGGATAACAATGGTGTGGGACATTTATATGATGGAATTCTCAGCTGAAAGGAAAAATGACATAATGAAATTTAAAGAAAAATGGATGGATTTGGAGCAGATTATATTTAGCAAACTCACATAAGAATAGAGAGTTAACTGTGGCATATTCCCCCACTTATGCAGTTCCTAACTAGGTTAAGCTTAAACTCTAAGTAAACTTGACAGGTGAATTGAGAGACTGTAAAAGGATATGGAAGGAATGGGGGGATGGCAGGGTGAGGGGAATTATACAATAAGCTAAACCAATAATGAATCAAAACCATAAAATCCTTACTTTTATATAGTAAGCTCCCGAGGAAGTTGTGGTCATTGCCTAGAAAGAAGGGCCATGAATAGAATGGGAGGAAGCATAAACCTATAATTGATCAGACACACAACTCCCTATCCCAGGCATTTGTTCCTTCCCACACTGAGCTGTTGATCAAAGAAACCAATGAAGTCCACAAAACAAGACAGGCTTCTGTCAAAGCTCTTGAATACTTGTCCCAGGCCAAAGGTAAGACCCTATTGCTGAAGAAACCACAGAAATTCACTGCACAACACCAAGAGACCATGCAAAATCCAGAATGGTAACCAGCTCCCAGATGGTAGCAGGTATAGTGCTTGATTCATGTCATGAGAATGCTGAACACACCTCTTTATGGTAGAGACCAGCAAGTCAAAAAGTGTTCACCTGTGCAATAGTGGTGCCAAAACCTATGGGGGTAATTGCAGCTTTCAAATTGGCTAAGAGATCCACTCAGTGACAAGGATCCCTTCATTGGAATTGGGATCCAGGGCAAAAATCTTATGGGGACCAAAAACCAGGGCTCCAAGGGGAAATTACCACTGACAGAATCTTACAGAGAGGCTACACCCAACAAAATCTTGCCAAATTAGCAATGTTAGTCTCACTGACCTGTACTGATTTCAGTCTCTGTTGTGGTCAGCTTTCTAGTTGCTACGCACAAAGAACCCAAGCAAAAGCGGCTTGTGGAGGAATGGGTTTATTAGGCTTACGGACTCTTGGGGGGGACTCCATCCTGGCAGGAAAAATGATGGTGTGAGCAGAGAGGTGGACATCACCTCTGCCACAGCACTGCAAACAGTGGCAGGAAGGTATGCCAAACACTGGCAAGGGGAAGCTGGCTTATAACCCCCATAAGCCTGCCCCCAACAGCACAGCTCCATCGAGGTTGTAAAATCCAAACTGCCATCAGCTGAGGATCGATTACCCAGAACACAATCATTTGTTTGTGAGGGACACCTTGGTCAAACCATAACACTCTCTGATGGAGATTCTGTTTGTATTTTTTCAGAAGACAGCTAGAGAGCCATGGTAAACCCAATTCCACCAACAAGCCATGGGATAATGGCTGACATCCTGGTAGGAGATGAACCACACATGGCCCATCATATAGGGCCCAAATGAAAGCTAAGAGAAAGTGGTGAGAGAAACAAGAGACCTATCATCACAGCAAGTCAGATAACCCAGGATAGGTCAATGAGACAGACACCAATGATACCCAGCACAACTCCAAGGAAAAGTCCAGAGACACTTAAGTTCTCAACAATAAAGCAGACTTAAAACACACCCACCATGACTCAGGGAACTGAGCAGAAGAGGAGGAGGAAAGAACATAAGAGCCATAGTGGGAGAGAATATCCAGAGACATTGTACCCCA